>VYZV01013307.1:62937-91250 GCA_013401275.1 Pandion haliaetus | reverse complement strand
ATATTAGTTAGTAACCAATTCACCTACTGAGGATACATGACAGAAACATTCCCTTCATGTTATGGTGCAGCGTGTTTTCAAAGATGCTCTAAAAACATTCTCATAATGATCAAGGGGACAAATGTTCTTATTGGCACTGATACGCCCCCTGTGTGTGCAAATAGTGAACAGATTATGCATGAACCTTCCCCTTTTGGATCTCCAATTGCTACTGTGAACGTTCAAATACCTTTTCTGTGCTTGCAATGATTGAGATGAACCTAAGCCAAGGATTGGCCTGGGCCTACTGAAGTTCACGGGGTTTCAAATCTGGGAGTTTGGCTCAAGTCCATCTTTACACAATAGCACCAGCCTGCTAGAAAATTTGTCCTCCATGTTTAAGCAGTGCATGCTAAGGTTTATAGCCTGGTAGTCAAACACAGTCTGTTCTTTGTTATTTTTTTCAGTTTGGGTTTTTTTTTTTTTTTCCATTGTGGATTCAAAACTCCCTAAGCTTCAACCCCTAATTCTACCACAAATGCCTTCTCTGCTGGATTTCCAGTTCCTACGACTCCTATAGTCTGTAATTAGAAAGAAGGGTTGTTACATGAGGGCATTCTTTTGCAAAAATTTCAGTGCGAGTTGAAATGTCTGTCTCTAAAAACAATCATATGGTATTCACATCCAGTTTGCAGCATGGAAATATCCCTCTTTTGCAACAAAAGACTACTACCTGTTTATAAAGATCAGAAGAAATTTGTTTTGGCCTCATGCACACAAAAATACTGTTGGCGAAGTACACGACACAATTTTCCATTTCCCTCTAACTCATCAGTAAATGGACTGCTGCCTTGCACAGAATCTTGGAACTGATAAGGAAACAGCCTGAATAAGTATATGGAGTCTCATTTTGCTCTCAATACCTTCAGCAAGCCAGCAAGCTTCGCGCTGTAGTTTATAGCATCTTGTCTTACAAAGAACAAGTTAGGTATTTCATAATTATTCTCAGCCACTGGATTGTCTACATATTTCTTTCCAGGCAAAATAAAATAAAGGATAAACTAAGTTTGGTTTGGACAAGATAACAAAAGATGACTTTGTGCTCATGAAAAATACTCCACAGGCTACTCAGGGAAGACAAACAGGACACAGGAATACTGCACCCAAAAATCCTTATGAAAACTAAAACCATCTTTATCTTACTATAAAAATGGAAAAAGCAAGACAGGGATGCAGCAAAACAAGAGGAAATAATTAAAAATAAAAGCAAAGTGATGGTCAAGGTACTGATGCTTCTGGACACAGCTCCAAATGTAAGCTGACCCTCAAACTGGAGGGTTAGAGAACAAAGGACTTCTATGGTGATGCTCTCTATTAGTACATTAAGTCTTTAGAAAGTAATGGCAGAGATCAGCTTGAAGATGCACATTCTCAACTAAAACTACTAGCTGCCAGCCCATCACACAGAAGTGCAGTACTGCAAATGAACTATTTATCATTTGTAGGGAGGCAGCACAGAAAAGTCTTTATCACTCGTGAGTGTAGCATCAAAAGCCAACTCCGTTACTGTACCTTGGGATATCAAGGATGTGCATGAAGACAGCAATGGTGGTTGGACACTGACTCCACAACAGTTTGCACACATATAAGATACAGGCCACTGCTGGGGATAAACAATAAAGTTCCAGAAAATGAAGTTAAACTCTTCTGTTATTTTTCATTCATCAGTTTACACATATGCACCAACTAGAGCTGAACATTCAGCTTTACACCAAGGTATTCAGCTGACAGAGTTCCTCTTGAAAACAATGGTTGCATTATGAATACATGAACAAAATGTCTTCAATAAGAAGACTGAATAGCCTAAATTTGATGAATTTATATTAAACTACTCTTGATAAGCTCATGCCAGAGCAAAGCAATTATTCTGCATTAATTCAACAATTGAAAGAAAATAAAAACCTTTAAACATTTATACCCTTACAATAGTAAGGGATAAAATTGTCTCCCATGTTTAATGCAGCTCAGCAAGTGCTTTAAGCTCCATTAAGTTTAATAAATATACATCCACCCTGTGGATCCCAATATAAAAAGTATTACAGATGATCTAAAACCACATTAAGAATCAAAACT
The DNA here is from genome assembly GCA_013401275.1 of Pandion haliaetus. Classification (NCBI taxonomy): domain Eukaryota; kingdom Metazoa; phylum Chordata; class Aves; order Accipitriformes; family Pandionidae; genus Pandion; species Pandion haliaetus. The sequence continues at coordinate 89,138 of VYZV01013307.1, read as the reverse complement.
GAAATGCAAACACAGTAGTTGAAGGCTCTCCTTCCAGGAACTCACATTTACATAAACCAGAAGCAGCTAGCAATATACAGATAAAACAATATACACATTAAAAAAAAAAAAAAATCATGGTCACACAGCTCTTCTCTCAGCATTCTGGGTTTTATTATTTACATAAAGGTAATGTTCATAAAAGCACAGATGTATATACCACGTACATACACATATTACAAGTACACAGTCCCTGTCCTGAAAGCCCAAGTCCCTGCCCTACGAATGACAAGATATCTACCGTAGGGTTAGTGAAACCAAGAGCAACTGCCATAGCACAGAAATGTGTTGCTGGTCATCCAAGTTTCCTCTAAAAACAGAGCATCCCTTCAGGATCACACCACCAAAGACAGGAACTATGTGGGTGAATGCACCAAATGATACAATCCTAATAAAATGGTACCCACAAAAAATGCATCTCTCTGGTCCCTCATTGAGAGGAAAGCAAACACATGAGCAATAAGAATAGCCTGGACACTCAAAACATAGGTGGACTTAAGACCATCCTAACTTCAAATTACAAACTAATCGCAGAACCACATGACTGGCACAAGTTACACTGCGCACCCAAAACCAACACCAATTTTACAGCATGCCTCTCTCGCTCACATCAGAGGTTACAGTGCAGCTCTCACAGGCAACACCCACTAACCTGTTGCTTATTTTAACACCACTACTTCATATTCACTAAGAAGTTAAAGTCTGTTAAATGTACGACAAAAAAAGACACCAATTCTTGGTAACATTTAAAACACATCAAGAGGCCATGAACAACGCACAGTTCTAGAAAGTAAGAGCCTGATGAAGTTGTTTTTACAAAACAAATTTGCTAACTCGTGATGCTTAACTCATTCACCAAAAACCCCTGCTCATTCACAAACAACCCCAGTGTGCAGGCACTGGCACTCCCAACACTCTTGCCTTCCCCTGCATCAGATGCAGCACCACCACGTGGGACTGCTGCCAGGGCTCACGATGATGCAGAGCAGATGGGCTTATAACAGGCAGCAGGCTTTTTTCTTTCATACTTCAGATTCATGCCAAAGAAGTATCATAGCTGCATTGCTAGCAGTGTACATACAGTTTTAATTCACATGTGGAAAGGGTCTGTTCTCCAGCCAGTATCCCCTGTGGGTACAGGAGCCCCCGAGTTCTGCCTGGAAGGTGTCTGGTAGCACAGGTCATCCCTTACTGGTATTACAGTCTTTATGGACCATAATCATAACTTCAATCCCTGGCTTACAGAAACCTCAGGACATGGTGGGAGGGGGTGGGCAGAGAACATGTTCCTGATCATGTGGAGATGGTTGATGTGATCTAAATCCTTCCTGATATTAAAATCATGATCCTATAAAATCTTTCAAGGAGTGGGTCAGTAGGACTTTGAGGGAGGTAGTGCTGCAGGCGGGAACAAGGTCTCCCCATGGACACTTCCCACCCTTGTTTCCCAGCTGGTCTGACTGTACAGAGAGGATGGGACCTCCCCACAGAAGCCTGCACCCTACCAGCAAGGCTGTAGGGCAAGATAACTTTTATACCTCTGTCCTCTGCCATATTGGATTTTGTGCCCTGGCCCAACTTCTCCAGAAGAATGAAGCCGTGGGCAAAGTGGTATATCAATATCCCTTGGGAATACAGTACAACTGTAAAATCAGTCAGCCTCACGCAGCCTGGAACAAAATCAGGGACCACACAGGACTTCCCAGCTGTCATTGTACTGCACAAATATCAACCAAGCAGCTTGCGGGATGGCAGGCATAAAATGCAGTCACTCTTGCTCCAAAGCTGGCAGTGCCTTCAACCCAAATGTTATGAGACTGCTTTAGCTCTCACAGACTGGGGCTTCACTGCTCTCGTGTGCTTGTTTTATCGTGCAGCAGGAAGCAGCACCGTATCCCTGCCCCACTGCACATACCATTACATTACAAAGTATCACTAATACACTGATAAGCAAACACTTCAGTACACAAAATAAATAACTGGGTCCAAGTATGTACTTGTTGTTGGCAGACATTAAAGCAACTTTCAGAGGAGATCCACTCCTTTACTCCCATTTTAAAGATGAGGACACTGAAGCTCAAAAGAATGACTTCGCTTGCCTGCGGTCAGCCACCAGCAGAGGTGCAGCTAGGAAAAGGGTCCAAGCTCATGTAAGCCATGTGAGTTCTCAACACACCATAGCTGTAGATTAAAATTCTCAATAATATAATCCCCAGTGATTCCCAGAAAGTCCATAAAAAATCTCATGACAACTATATGGTTATCACGGCATAATCAGCTTAAATGAGAAATAAACATGATTATGCTTCCAAAAGAAGACTATAGGCCGGGTGGCTGATTTATCTTTCCTTATACCCAGTGATAACCTCTTGATGTATCAGTATAGAACTTGAAAAAAAATTAGCCCAAATAAAGAAAAGAAATTTCACTTGAATTGAATACTCCACTTTTACAATGCCACTTAGAACTAGGACATGCTCTCTATTGCTCATTTTTCCCTCCGCACTCATTAAATAATTCCTGAACTACCTACCCCGTAATGATGGCTAATGTTCCACTTATAAATATAAACCATCAAAGCTCACTCTCCTCACTAGCCTAGCTTCTCAGGGGGACTATTTGAACATCTCTAAATATGTTAAGGTTTACATCATCTAATTGCAAAAGGCGTTGTATAAGCATTAGAGTCAAGTTATGACATTCTTACAATAGAATGAAGAGTCGATCCAATCAACAGCAAAGTTAAAAATATAAAAAAAGAAGTAATGCAATTGAAATGTAGCTATTTTTAAATATCTGTCTGTCCTCTACTTACCAACTGGAGACACTGACCCACAAAGGGGGAATTGAAAAGCTTTCTCACCCCCTCTTGTTTTTCAATAAGAAACCCCTCACGTTACACAGCTGTTTGCTTAATACAACTTGTTCTTATAAAAGCTCATGAGGCCAAAAGGTCTCTGCTGTGCCTGCCTTCATGTTTGACTAACCAGTCTGCATCATGTAATTCTCCACAGTGTTGGGCAAATATGCATCATTTTAATTAAATTAAACTATGTGGGCTTTTGAGCCTTGCTATTGAGTTAATTCTAAAGGACTATCTGAAGGGATAGTGTTACAGATCACATGCAAGTCTCTCTGCTGATGGACCTGGAAAAACTGGACATAAAAATCCAAGCAAATAATTCAAAGCACATGTTGAAAGTTAAGTATAACGCAAAAAAAAAAACCCCACCAAAACACTTTAAGGACTAAATGTATTTTGAACTCTCAACAATGGGTATCTTACATATGGGAAACATTCAGCATACTAAATAGAATAGCTTACAGAAGCCCATACAGATGCGTAAGCTCTCCCTAGACATAAATACAACAGCATCTATCTCCAGCTTCAGTTCCGTATCTGTAAGGCAGGACAATGATCCTCTCTTTTTTCATCCTTGCATTGTCCATTTAAACTTCAGCAGCAGCAGCTTTATTTTGCTATAGGTTTCTGTAAGCCCCGATACAGCCACATTCTGATCTCCACAGGTATTTTCAGGCTCAGTCACAAAACAAATCTCACCAAGTTCATGGTTCAATGAGCTACTTAGTTGGGGTAGCACTTCTGTTACAAGTATCAGATATATTTGAAGGAAAGCCTGACCTGCAGAAACTTATCATACTAAGGCCTGCCAGTGATCCAAGATACAAAGAGCTCCTCAAAAGACAGAGTAGACTTTCTAGAACTAGAAAAACGATGGGAAACCCCAGAAACAGTTACTGCAAAGCACCATCAGCAGAGACTCCCATGACAGGTCAGCTATCCAAAATAACTCTGCAATATGTAATTTATTCTTTTACCATTCACAGCTGTATAATAAATCAAAACATAAAATTTGTAAGTAGTTTTAAAATTAACCTATTTGTTTCACTTGAATGCTCAGCAGGAAGCTTTACTGAAAAACACTTCTGCCACAACAGCTTCAGCTCCTGGCATTCTGTATTATTTGTAGTTCATTATCAAACTCAAATAACTGGGATATATGCTTTATTAGTAAATACTAGTATCGTCTGGTTCTGAAATTTGGCTGTGGTCCGTTCCACATGAGCTGATGACACACCACTGAATAGTCCATTAAAGGAAATAAATAATGACTGCAAGATGACTTTGTGAGATATTTTGCTGGGGACAGAATTAAATTTAAACACATGAGGAGGGAGAGAGAGGGAGGAGAACAAAAGGCCCAAGGATGCTGTCTGGTTGTTTTTATAGGCTACTCCTTTAGTTCAATTCAAATAAGGTGTGTGGGGCAAAACATCATTATAGGTTTTAGTTCTCATTTTGAAGACTCAAGACACTCACAAATTACATGCAAAAGTCTCCATACTATGAAAATAGAGAGAAGAATGATGACGTAAATTCAGATCTAAGGCACTGCAATAAAACAGATCAAACCACAGAAAACTGACAACAGGCCATGTTACCACTCTGGTTATGTGCTGCCATTTGGAAGGCTTTTTCCCTCCATGCAGCTCTGTGCAGCATATCAGTGAGGAGCAAGTGGGTGCTGTGGTCTCAGCAAGCTGGTGGAAGGCCAGAGAAGGATCAAAGACCATGGAAGTCCTGCCTCTGCTGTCCCACTATTATGAAATAGGAGAGCTTCAGCTAAGGAAAGAGAGATAGCAGCAGGGGATAAGTCAATTATTTCCCTTTTGAAGCAAGTGGACACTGGGGTGAAATACTATCACTCCCACGCACCACTCCTCCCTCTGCCTCCCTAGCCTGTTGCTACAACTCATCACATAGTAATAAAATATTTTAGTGCATTGTATCAACTTCATTAACACAACAGAACATTCAAATTAGGCTAAAGGAAAAGCTAGTTCTCCACAGGGTGGATGTTAAGGCTTATACTGCACCCTCCCAGCATCTGTGGAGTTCCCATCAAAGCAGTGAAGCACCTGAGATTTACAGTGGGTTGCAAGCACAGCCAGTGCAAAAAGGCTCCAAGAGGCATGCTCGGACTGCCTTATTGGCAATGTGTTAACCAAAGAAGTTGGTCAGGTATTTGTGGAACACCAGTATTTTTTAAAGGGGGAAAAATCACTAACTCCGTATTTCATCATGTTTAACAAAACAGAGCAGGTTGAATAAATATTGAACGTTAAAAAACCCACCACCCTTGAAACCCAGCAACTGAAAATGATCCAGTAAAACATCTGTGATAACAGACCTAAGTACGTGGCAGTTTCTAAGTGAGAAACTAAAGGTGAAGTCTGACAAGAAATAACAACCACAAAACCCACTTGCACATGCATTCCTAAACACCTTAAAATTCACCCTAAAAGCATCCCCTAATGCTTATCAGGTGTAAAAAAGTCTGTCTCGGAGTTTAGGCTAAAGCTGCTTTGTTATTTCGGTAAAAACATGCACTGACCTCTTTAAACCACCATTATAATTACCAAAGTAATTTAAAAAAATGCAACTTATTATCACTAGTTTTCCTTCCAGTACTATCCACCCAGAGTGTCTCAGCAGCACAGATACCACTGGGTCACTGTGTTTGTGTAGGAGTTGCTTTATGAACTGTTTTATACATAGCTGGCTTCTCGCAACATTTGGGATTTCCTCCCCCCCCCCCAGAAACAGCCCTAGAGACCAAAGCAAAACAAAATTCTCTTGGAATAAATTAGAGAGATTAAATGTACCATACATTTAAAACATCATCATTTTAAAGTATCTATTTTTTGAGAGCAGGTTGGGTTTTTCTTATTTCTGTGGTACTGTCTAGCGTGTCAAAGAGCAGGAATGGCGCTCCAAGGCCTTAAAGTTCTCTTTCTCCCATGAACAACACAAAAAGCCAAATTCCACCCTCTGTGTTACCCCTGTAAGATCATGGGACCACAGTCACTGGTCACACAGCCATGACTGAATGAAGGACTTGTTTTATTCACTTCAACTGAAAAACACAGTGATCCACTTGCAAAGGAAACATTAAGTCCCACAGGTGTAATTTAATGCACAGAACATTTAAAACTTTCCTTGCAAACCTTCTGGAGAGCCCAGCACATTCACACGACTCTCACTCACCCACTAAGGTTTTCTACATTGTCACATGGAGCTGGCAAACTGTGCTTGATCAAACCAAATGATGACAGAAGAGCAGCTGAAGACATGGAGGCTTTGGGCATCACTTCTAAGCACACACTAGTGGGACAGCCAAGATGTAGATCCCACAAAGGCACAGCTTCCTTGTTTCCTGCTCCTAAGCATCTACTGCACTAATTCATTTGCCTGCTAACAGAATGGGAATGGAGGAAGCAGAACATTAATTTCCTCCATCCTACATGTAAAAAACCCGCCAGCTGAACAGTCTAAAGCTGAAAACCCACAAATTCCTATGCTTGGCACTGCCCAAGTTCAAAGGCCATCTCTGGCTGGCCCTGTGACCTTCCCGCTATGAGAACAAACGGTCCACAAAAATGTGGGCAGATATTTTTCTTTGGAACAATAGCACGGCAACAGGCTGGTGTGTATGGAAAGTCTTACATCTGAAACATGCTCTTCACTCTCCGCAATGCCGGTGGGACCGCATAACTTTGCTGAAAAACAGGTATCACATGGTGATTTGGTAGTTGTCAGTAACGATCCAAATCCCTTCCAACATTTCACACTTAAAATAGGAAAAGATGCCTTGCCAAAATTGGCTTTTTCCAGACTGAAACCTGAAATACTCTGTTCACATGAATCACTCATATATATTCTATACATGACAGTATGTTTCAAGCATTGTCCCCTCTTTTTCAGGACAACCTATTGAAGTTGAAGCTTCTGTTTTCAAAAATCTCTCTGTTCCCATGCACTGCAGGTGCAATAATCCTGGCACAGCTGTCTCCAGCCTCCACCCTTCTAAGGAATAAAGTGTGTGTGTGTGGGGGGGGGGGGTATGTGTGTGTGGGTGAGTGGAAAATCCCACAAAATATTGAGTCAAGTTTCAGACAGTCCTGCAGAGACATAAAACATTTCAGGACATCTCGTATCATGTATATGGAAACTTTCTCTCCTCCCCATCCTGCCTGCTTTGCTGTGTGTTGTTTACTGGACGCCTGCTTGTCTTCATTCTACAGGTTGTTAAGTTTCATGGACATTCAGTGAAAACAGCTGATGATGAGCCACTGTTTTATCCTGGGATAAAAAGCACAAGTAGCTATTAATTATACAACTCATTCCCTACCTGCCCAGAGGCTAACAGTCTTACTAGGTCAGTCATCCTGTGCTAAGATGTTAAAATCTAAAATACCGAGATCTGGTTTTAATTCTCTGTACTCTGACTTCCTAAGCTGCTGGGCACGTTTCAGAGACAGATGGTTCTTTAGGGTTCATGTACTTAAAAGAGTTCACAGACAGAAGTAAAAAAAATAAAGCAAGCAAGTGCTGTCAGTTGAAACAGCCCTTTACAGGCAGAGTACCTTTCAGATGCATAAACCTCTGACAAATGTGCTCTTCAGAACCAAAGGCTGGAGAACAAAGTCCCAAAGGCACTTTGCTGCAGCTCCTTGTTTTGTTGACTGTCTCAGCAAGGACTCACTTGTCTGAACAAAAGGGATTTCTCCCAACCCCCGCCAAGGAGAGTTAAGAGCTCTGGGTAGAAAAGCATCCTTCTTTAGTAAGTATCTTAATTTCTACAAAAGACACAGGGAAGACAGAGCATCTGACAATATATTTTTGGTATACAATTTTTGGCACCAACACCTAAAATAGACTTTTTTACCCTTTTTTTTTTTTTAAATAAATAGGCTGATCCAATTTTCAACTGGGTAAGGAAAAGCTCCTTGGTTTGCTAATATACTGCAGAAGTAATCCCATTAATAAAATGCTGTGATAATATATTACATTTTCATTAGACATGAGTTTTACTGTTACTGGTGATGACATTTAAGGCATATCAGAATTATATTTGACAGGACTGAGTTTCTGGTCGTGCCTCAACTTAGTCTTTGAATTTTGCACATGAAGCCAAACAGGAGTCTCATCCAGCTCTTCTCCATATCAGTTGGAGTCTCTCCTAAATCATTAATTCCAGTCAGAGTTCGAAACAGTGATCATGAGTAAGAACACATCAGCATTCACTGGCTGGCTATGTGTATGAGAACTCTCTTTCTTCTAAGAAAGATCATGCAGAAATCAGAGTTGGAAAATTGACATGGAAGTGTAAGACAGCCCACAAGCGCAAAAACTCCTGCACTGATTTTCAGGAAGAGTATCTGTTGTAGAGAGAAGTTATTCCTAATCTTCTCTTTCACATGGTTATTTACCATTTGTTGAGCATTTCCCATCTGTTCACTGCTGCAGAAAGCTTTACTTTCCTTCTCCACTGGTCTCTGGCACTGCCCTCTTGAGTTTAACACTATTTTTCTCATTTTTACAGACAATTTGACTTATCTACAGCATCTGGATTTTGTGGCTGTGTCTACAAGCTCTGCTTGGAAACAGAAAACTTTGCAGCTGGACAGAACACTGCATATGCTGACACCATCATTGCAAGACAACATATTATTTGAAGGTTCTGAGAGACAGGTTCCCCTATCCAAATCTCTTGTTTGTGCAACATGGAGTGATGTTTCCACAATATTCATGAATTGTCACACAATGGTCTTTTCTTCTACAAACGTAGCCATCGGCTCAACTTTTGCTGTGGTCAGTCACCATTTCCATCATAAAGTTCTACTTTTTTGTACTTATAAAATATGGCAATAAAATATCATGCCAAGATTAAACTTGGCATCCAAGTTCTGTCCAGGAGTAACCTCAATTAATCTTTTTCAGCTAGCAAGTAAATTGACTTAGCCTTTTCTAAATCACTTAAAAATGAAAGCTGTAGAGGTACCGGTTCTCATCATTTCCTTGCAGTCACAGGTCCGCAGTTTCAGCACCCCTTAACTACTCAGAACAGTTTGCAAGGAGTCCTTCTGATCCTGGATGTCCTGAGAAGGCTTTGTGCCATGGATGGGGTTATATATGCTGCTCCCTGCATCTCCTTAGCTATAGAGAGTGAGGCTGAAGGAAGGCATTATAGCTGGATTACTATGTGCTGTGCTGCTTGGAGCTCAGAATTTAATATAATATACTTGGGTGTTTCCCATTTGCACCACTGGAGATGCTGGCTGCAAGAACAGGGATCTCACAGCCTTGACAAGCATCTCTCCACAGAGGTATCCATATTCCTCATTCTACTCTTTTATGAACTGCTTACAGAGAATTAGACTGGTAGAAATCAGCTTGGCAAAGTGTTCCGGAACACTGTATTTTAACGGAAGGACAGTCTACTACAATACTTGCTCAGTCATTTTTTGGAGAATAAATGTAGCAGAGGTATTCTTCAAAAGCTGTTTTCCTTTGCACTGAAATCTAAGTTCTGTCTGTTCTCTGCACCATCAGAGATTTGTTGTCTGCAGGTGTTTAGAGGGTCTCACTTGCATTAGGATTCCACTGTGCTATGTGTTAGTCTGCCTTCACAACTTCCAACTCTGGACCTGCACCTGAACCCAACATCCAACAAGTTTCATCAGTGCATCCTAAGGGCAAAGAGGTCTTTGCTAATGGATCCTACTGTGGGATCTCATCTTCAACCATATTTGAAGTGATTTGTTTTCCCATCTGCAGATTTCCAAGAACAAAGAGGGAAAATAAAGTATTACTCTGAATATCTGCCTCATCCTGATTAATCATGCCCATGACGCATGTAAGGACTTCTTGGGAGCACTATTTGTTGCTATCAAGAAGTCTCAGCTGCTCTCTTTTCTAGAGCATTTCAAACTGTACATACACTTCACAGTTCAGCTTTCCTGTTGCTACAATGTGTTAGCAATTAATATACAATAAACAAGCAGACAATTGTTCCATTTCCAGGGAATAAAATCTCCAAGGATATAAAATGGAATAGAAACTATCCATCCTTCCCCATATCCTGAGAGTTAAAAATAGAGCAAGCAATTAACTCCCCAAACACACTACATGGTTTATGCCATAGTTAAACAGCCACTTCAATGTGGCATATGCTTTTACTGCTCCCAAAGTCCTGTCCCTTCCTTACCTTTAACTATTCACTCCCCACTTCTCCTTGGTGTTAGCACAAGAGTTCAAGCAATCTTACAATAAGGTGGGCCAAAGAGCTGTCTCTACCAAAACCAAGGTTTTTTTGCTTAGCTTAGCTTTCAGCTGGGTCAGCCCCCTTGATGTGACTCATTGTAGCACCACACAAATGCCAAAGGAGAGGGTGAGATGAGGTGAGGATTGCATAAACTGGTGTGACTGCCAAAGAAACGCTCATGCAACCACAGCCCCAGTCCCAGTCTTACTTCTGGGGGCAGAAATGTGAAAGGGAGCCTGCTTTCTCCACAGTCTTGTTCTCTGCCACTCCTTTTTGGCGGTGGCAACCTCCCAAGTCCTTGGGGTCTAGAGCAGCTTCTCTGGGTAACAGGACTGCTAAGAGGTGCTGGGAAAACCCCAGCAATGCAGCGCTAACAAACAAATATAACCAAAGGACATTGCTCTGATCTGATGCAAGGCAAGTGAAGTTTCTCCTTTGTCAAGACACTGTCATTGCTTCCCTAGTTCAAGGGCTGAAGGAGGAGGTTATGGGGTTGAGAAAATGGACCTGAGAAGATGAGGAAGAGAGCAAAATTAAAAATCATGTATCATTACATTTTCTCCTTTTCCCTAAGCAGATCCTGTGCTCAACAGCCAGAGGTCACTAAAAGATGAGGATTTTCCTGCTGCCTGTGGTGAACATCACTTTGAGCAGGAAAAATGTGAAACGCAGCTGGCTGGTTTGCATCTCTTTCAAGCTCTGCACTGGCCTTTGTTCTGCATGAAACATAACTTTGGAAAGCCAAGAGACACTCAGGGGCTGCCCAAATGGTTTGATAAACACTGACTTAAAGGAAGTGCATTTGCCTACTTGACTTCTTTTAAAATGTCACTAAGGCACTCATTATTTCTGTTCAGTGCAATATTTCGTTTTATTCCTACCTGTTACAAAGCTGCAACTCTCAATATGGCTTGTGTTACAGGAAGGAAAGTGTAACTGGTTGAACGGACTCTAGAATCATGTTGCTCCCAGAAAGGTACCTCAAAGGAGAAAGAGTAATTGCTAAAGTCCTGCTGCATGCTGTTTATAAGCAAATTGATGCTGGACTGACAGTCCTTATAGAAGACTGGTTCTCTTATTTAATGATACCTTACAGGGTCAAGGAAATGCAAGTTTAATATAACAAATCTAGAGCTTTCTGTTTATCTGTATGCTCCACACTGACAAAACTACTAGTGTACTAACTAAATGTACTTCACCAGTCATCTTTAAAACAAAACTACTCAAAAAGCAGGACTGTATTACGATGTCACTTGCTTTACACCAACTTTATTAAAAAGCCATAAAAATGCAGCAGACACCTTAAAAATCTGTTCTATGATGATCTTATGAGAGATGATGCATGTACAACTTGAGTTGTCTATGCTTGATTCAGAAGCTGACTGATGGTTGTGTTTATGGCTTGTGAGATGTTCAGCTGGCCAAAAAATTGCACCGTACATGTAACCACAGTAACTCTGTAAAGGAAAACTTGCACAATGTGCCCCATATAGTTAGAAGCAATTATGCACTGTTCTTACTTGCGCTTGCTCAGAACCATTGGAACTATACACACTCTCCAGTCCCTAAAAAGCACCTTTCTAATTCCAGCCTGCCTCTGCACCTTAAGAAGTGTAGCTAAGCAGGCTACCCTAGCTCTAAATAGGATAATGCTTTCCACACACTGGGAAAATGTTCAGCTGTCCATGTACAGCAGATTTACAGGCCTTCTGTGTCAATCTGACAACTCCAAAGACTCAGGCAGGGAAAAGATTTAGCCCTATAAATACTACTATTTGAACTGCTCTTCCCACTGGCTACAGATTAATTTGGTTTAAAAAGAAAAGCACATATTTAAAACCGGAAAAAATAGAGTTGGGTTTTCAGAAGTGCTCTGCATTTGTCTAGTCCTGCTCTAGTCTGAGCAGATTAAGCCCCATAACTGAGCACTTTTGGAAGTCAAAACATGACTGTTCACTGAGGCTCTGGAGTAATTGCTTCTTGGAGGAAGATGGTACATACGTTAAAATGTATTACATGCTACATAATAAAAACAAAGATTGTGCTCTTTTGCAGGTCTCATGGTATGACACTCAGCTGTTTTGCTCTGCACAGGTTCCCCTAACTGTTCACTTGGTTTTGATCCATCTGGATTTTCACCACAGAATTTTGCTTTGAGTTTCCAATTTGAATACATGAAAGCTCTGCCAAAACCACATCACATTCAAACCACAGGAAATCATGAATTTGGCACTGTTTGGACATGGAAGCTGTAAACAGTGTGCAGGTTCACTCAAAACTGGATCACTGTCCTTTGAGTTATGAAACACAAAAAAACTTCCAGCAAACCAGGTCAGAATTCTGAATTACTAAAGCAAGGAGAAATTATGTGACTTTTGCGTGGATCAAGATTTTGTTATAAATATTTTCCCCTAACTTTCTTCCTTTAGCTGTAAACATACTATGTGGAAGAATAAAGAGAGAAGTTGGGTTTCTTCCTTTCCAAGTTTGAGTTAAAACAGGATTTAGCTAATTCTCATAGCTCCAACATACATGTTTCCTATTAAAGACAAGGGTAGTTTCCTATTGGCTGCCTTAAGCATGAATAAATGTAAAAGCCAGAGTTATACTGAAGATATGAGTATGGTTTAGTTTTCTGTGCAAAATCATAGGTAATCAACTTACAGCTAATTTATACCAATGCTACAGGAGCAAGCCTCCCATTTAAAATCCACTAGATTTTCAGCTGCCAAACACTGGAATTTTTTTCCCCAGGATTCCCGTTAGCAAACCGCAAGGAACTTTTATGAAAATGGAAAAGTCTGAAGTATGATTTTCACCTTCAAAATAAACACTGCCCTAAAGAAACACATATTTGTAAAGAAGTCACAAGTTCATTGAGGACGAAAGGAAAACAATCTAGATTTCCAGACCAAGCCTGAAAACAAACCAGATTCCAAACCTACCCAAGCCACAAGTTTGAATGCAGAGTGACATGAAGGTGGTTTGACTGAAGTCAAACAAATAGGAAGCAAAACGTAGTCATGCAAAGAAGATTTATAGTACTGCACTGCCTGCAAGAAAATGCAGTTTAATCTTGCTGAATTTCATTTTTACCAGATTTTTAAACCAGGCATTTTGAATGTCAGAAAAACTCTGTAGGGATCCATAACACACAGAACCATACATCAGATATATCTGACCTGTCATAGAGTTTTCGGATGTACATAGTTGCTCTCGCAGCTTTTCCACGTCATCTGGATGAACCTGTTCATACAAAGTGCTGCCAAACCATTCAGACTGTGGCTGGTTCAGCACGGGAGTCACAGAGTCTGATACGTAGATCACTCTTCCTGTCTCAGCTGCAACTACAAACAGGAACCCATCTGCAGCCTCCAGGATGAGATGTTTCAGTTCCTTCCAAAGAAAGGATTTGGTTAGAATGCCAGCAAGAAAAGGGAATTAAATAACACATCTGTCACTGCCAAAGAATATTGTCTTCTTGTGATCTTAGTAGCTGATCACAACCCAGGCAGAAATTTTCACCGCATTATTGATGTAACAACACAACCAAACTTGCAGCAAGTCATAAATTGCTGATCTTAATAAGAAACAACACTTCATTTTCCTTTATTGCCTTTTATCTGGTGATCTCAATGCACTGTAGGAAAATGAAGTAACTAAAACTCACTGCATATTGTGTCATAGGCATCTAACATTAAAAAATAAAAAGTTATTTCAGGGTACAAACAGAGGAAATGAACAGCAATAACTCATATGGCAAACTCATCCCTTAATTAAACATCCCAAATAATTTAATTGGAAAGAAACCAACAAGTCTTTCTGGTTTGGTTTTTTCCTTTTTCCCCTCAGGATGAGCTCTGTTGGATAAAAGGCAGAAAGTGTAATGGGAACAAGGACAAGAATCCCCAGCCTCCCCTCCCATGAGGGGGACCAAGCCACTATAGAAGAAGGTTGTATCACTTCTTGCTTTCTTTTTCCAGCCTATGAATGTGAAGTTTCAGAGATCCAAAGGGTCTGGAACACCCCTGCCTCTGGTCTTTTCTTTACACAGTCCCCTGCTTATCATCATGGCTACTTCTATCCCGAGACATCCGCCTGAGACGCAGCACCCAGAGCCCTGACCCCATCTGGGGACTGGAAGGGGGACGGTAGGCCTTTAAAGCAAGGTACTTCTATCCCTCACTTTCAGACACTGGATCTAGACAGCCAATACCTTGAACTGCACATGCAAACAGCTTTTTGTATGCATCACACAAAACCACTACTTTTGCTTAACAAAGCTTGAAAACCTCTCACGGGAAAGGATGACAAACTACCACTCCAATTCCTGGGAAACAAGCTCGAACACCCTTTGCTTGGTGGCTCCAGTGACCATCAGAGCTTGTTAAGATACTGCACCTGGAACTCAGACAGAGAGCTTTGGACAATCTGAGTCCCATTCCAGGTTAGACAGCTCAGCACGGCTAGCGTGCAAGTGGCAGATATCAGCTAATAAGGTGAGCATCGAAGTCTGGTACATTCTAAAGAAATGGGTAACTCACCTCAAGAAACACTTAACAGACCACCAACTTCTGCCGCCTTATTGTAGATAAAGCACATCAATTCTGAACCACTGACTAAATAAAAAACCTCACTGCATAGCTGGCTGCACTATACAGAGGATAGTGAGACCTGTTTTGTATACATTATTAACAAAGATGAAGATAATTCTGTCATTCAAGTTCAAAAAAACCAAAGAGTTGCAATGAGAAGTGACTAGGGTGCCCTACCAACAACCAGCTGAATGGTGTAGTCCCTCCAGAAACACACTTCAGGAAAGCCAGAATAAGTAGAAATATGAACTCTGAGAAATCAGCAGCAACTGCTGTTTCTCTACTAGCAAGAAGTATTGCCTTTAGCCATAATTTACGTGTGTAAGTGCTTAAATCGTTCAGACCACAAAAATGCACATTACACCCATAGGACTTGAAAAACAATGAAGGTGGTAAGAATTTTCAGTGCACTCAGTTAAATACAGTTTTCCTTCAAGCACTGGGTGCATCTTCCTTCTTCCATCAAAAATGTAACCAAGGAAGTACCTCAGCCAGTACAGATGGGATTCATCTCTGCCCAGTTCAGCTGCTGGGAACTTAGGCATTGAGACTAAACAAAGTTTTTAACCTTCCTCTAAACCCAGTTGGGAGAGGCAGGTCTTTCCAGATTAATTTTTACCTATTTTAGAGAATCTTAGGATGGGAAGAACCCAGTTATGGAGGTGAAAATTCCTTTCCAGTGATGAGAGGCAGCAAGTGACTTGGTTTTCGGATGGACAAACCTCGATGATAACAATGCCCCTTTTGCTGCTTTGGAAAGAAAGATTGTCATATAGTTAAGATCAAGTCCAAGCAGCCACAAAAAATTGTCTGTATTTACATCTTGGATATATAGCTTGTATCAGTTACTACACAACAGTGAAGGATCAAGCTGAGCTCTACTCCTCTCAGCATTTCCTCACATCTTTAAGACCACAAACCAGAGAAAATGGACATTTGCAAAGAATCTACCTGCTCTGTAAGAAATGAAGGCTTGTAAGCTCCATCAGTAGATTTGTTTCCAGTGCCCCTCATTGATTTCATGTGTGAAACGGCCATCCGAAGAATTGTCAACTTGTCGGGCTTACGAGCCAATGCGCTACAAGTGGGTACCATATCAGAGAGCTCGGTGATGTACTGTGTCATCTTATTTCTCCTGCGTCTCTCAATTTCACTATGATTCTCCCTGAACATTTAAAGAAACACCAAACCAACAGAAAAGCAGACATGATCAATGTAAGAATTTCAATTGGAGGTGATGAATCATAATACTTTGCACTTGTTTTGCTGTTGCCACCCCAGGAGAGCAAAGTGCTTTACAAAGCTAAGCACTATTATCCCTCAGTTTACAGACAGAAAATCCAGGCCACAAAAGAATAACTATGATTTGCCCATCGCTGCAAAAAGAACCCATATTTCTAGCTATTGGCTTGTGGCCTTAATCTCTTAACCAGTTTAATCTCCTTTGGTTTAAGGGCAAAAAATGAAGTAGAAAGATGTGAGGGACTGACAACTGCCAACTCAGCCAAACTCCCAAATTTGCTGTGATGCATCTCACAGCTTCCCGTCTGTGCTCAAGGTGTTGGATCTGCTTATAAAAGGTCTCTTTTAGAGCAAGCCTCTCACTAACAGCTGGATCAGATCAGCAGCATCAGCGCTGACTTAGAAAAAAAAAAAAACCACTCAGTGACAACACAGATCTCCATTACAGCTCTATAATGCTGTGTGGAACATCCTGCATCTCTGTAGGGAGGCACTACATGCCTACAGGGTCAGACTGCGGGATTGAGACCATATAACATCCAATACCTACAAAAAAAACCCCAGTAAATAAATAAAATGAGTACGAAGGACAGCAAATAAACACCTGGCTTGTCACAGATTGGAATTTATGTTTGAGAACAATCTAGCACAGCAGGGAAAAAACAATGACAGTACTTGATGCTGCCCCACTTTGGGCTAAGCTCCAATGTTCTCATCCTTTACAGCAAACATATGACTGAGGTGGCGAGTCAAATTTGAGAATTCTCAAAGTGGATAGTCACAAAAATGTTTCAGAACTGAAGATCTGGGAGTTCAGTTTTCCCATATTGTAAATCACCCTTGCTTGATCACTATTCCATTGGACTGAAATGGTCCAAATGGACTTAAATTGCTTCAGTGCATAGCACTTATTTTTCTCATACTGTACCTGTCAGGTGGCAGCTAAATACATGTACACGACAGGTACGTGATGCTTCGGATGTCAAAGCAGCATCTTCCACTGATTTCAATGAGCTGTGCCTAGCATTTTCTTGTGGGATTGCTGGCAGATCCAACAAGATGTGAAAGGTGATCACTTGGAGAGTCCACCAGCATTGACCAGTATGATAACACAACATTAGAAGAAACTGCAACGTTCTTTGGAGCCGACTGTTATGAAGATTGATCATGAAAGTAGAAGCTAGGCTTGGCACACTTTTCAGCTACTTTTAATAACGGAGCCTTTTCTTAAAATGCAGGAAAGAATCTGAGTTGTAGTATGCTGCTTCCTGAAATAGAGTAATGCATGGGCTCGCCCTGCTTTACAATGTGTATCCTGCTCCTGCACACAGAGGTGCTGTATGCATGAGGCATTGTCTCCAGAAACACCACTTGTTATGTCTACATGCAGAGTTATTGTTCCTACTGATGCCTATGCTTACTATCTGATACTCAGGAAACCCAGCTATGGGTCCCTGCAATGAAAGCCCATGGTCGTTCAGCAAATTACAGCCAGTCCCTTGGTTAAGGTCACTATCTACTTAACTATCTATTACACCATAATAGTGAACCTTTCCATTTCAAATGGCTGATAAACAGCCTTTGTATGGGTCTGCAAAGATGCGGGGGAGAACAGTGCCTGTGGGAGTTGGATACTATACACATAACTAAGCAGAACAGCTTGTGTGACAGTCCATATGTACATAAGACCACATGCGTGTACATGTCAGCATATACATTCAGATAAATATGGACAAAGGGAAGAAAAATGCATTTTGCATGATGAAAGCTTGCTCCAAGTACAGCATTTTCACAGAAATGGTGATTAAGAGAGACAAAGAACACACATATTTAACACGTATTTTACATTTATAGATACACATTATATTTTCTGCCACTAAAGTATTTTAATACTCCTGAACATTGCAAACAACCATTACAAAGAGTAAATAAAGAGATTGCAAAACTTCCTGAGAAGAAAGAGAAGAATATCCAACAGTCCATTTCATTTATGATCATGAAAGCTAAAACATAACAGTATGTTAATCAACTGGCCATGAAATCGTTCAAGCAAACAAAACCCTGAAACGTTCCTGAAACTAGCTCAAATTTAAACCTTTGAAAGAAAAAGAGGGACTGTGCTCCTCTTCCAAAACTATCTGCCCTAGGAACCCTGGCATTCATAAAGATCTATACAGAACGATGTCTTAATTCTGTAATTTCTAACTTTGTTTTTATATGGAAATTTTGGAGGGACATTACATTTTGCAAAACTGTGGGAGCTGATCCAAACCCACTTAGGTCCAGGGTTAGTACTTCTGATTTCAAGCATTTTTGAATCAGCCAACCCTCCTGAATTTTGATCAGTCAGAATGGCACCATATAAAAATAAAATGGGGGCAAACCATATTTGATTTTCCTTTTTTCCTACCTGGCCATCCTTTCTGTGTCAGCAGTACTTTGATCATCGTCCCACCTAGAAACAAAATAACCAGCTCTCTAAGCTAAGGCACACGTACTGAGATTTTTTGGACACGAACATCCCCCTCTTTTCTCTCAGCAGAAGAGATCTACAGAACACGCCTACCTTGCAAACTTTTCCTTATCACCAGAGATTTGATCACCATCATACCTAGAAACAAAAGATAGTAAGTAAATCCACAAGGGTTACACATTGCATGATTATCAACACACAGCAGAAAGAAAAGAGGTTCATGACGGCAAACTATTACAAATAACAGCAAGAAAAATGAAGGCATGAGAACGATAAAGCAAAGAAAACGTAGAGTCTGATGAAACTTCCAAGCCATGCCAATTGAAAAGCTTCATTTGTATACTTAAAAAAGTTGGAGACACATTTCAGTGGATTTATGCAAACACTTTGACATACACTCATTGCTTGGGAAACTTGACAACCAGCACCATTACAGAAAACACCACTGAGCTTTTATCGACAGCAGCCCATGAAATATTCATTGCTGTGTTGGAAGTGAAAGAGCTGTATCTTTTCCAGATTGCAACCACAACTCACTCCATTCAGCAGAGGGCACTGATGGTCTACAGATAACATGGGAGGGCAGAGACACACGCTTAAGTGCAATGCATTATATAAGGACGCCTTCAGAAGAAAACTCTAGTAGGTACAGACACTGTACCGTCTGTTGGGAAGACTGGCAAAAATCAGGCAGGCAGATGAAACTGCTGGGTAAATAGAAGTGAAATTAAAACTGGCTTAAATCTCTAGAATTAAACAGGTACCCCGTTCCTACCCAAATCAACAGAAGTTAGATGCCCAAATAGGTATGTGCGGTGTATCAGTAGCAACTTTATGGAGGAAATCCAGAGCAATGGGACTTTTGCCCTGTGGGATTCAAGCTTCACTGTTTCTGAAGCACTGTCTCAGAGACAGGCAGTAATATGACCTTTCACTAAAAAATTACATGCTACTCCTCCTTTCCCTTTCCTAAAAACATAGTAATGATTTGAAATTAGATTTTTCTAGCATAGTTACAAAAAGATGCGTATGTTTGAAAATGATCTCACTTTTGGAGAAACCAAACTGCTTGTTCCAAAACAGAAAATGTAGGTTTTCGAAAATACAAAAATAAGGCTAATGGCTTTTCTAGAAGCAAAGAGTATTACTGCTCGAGAATAGTCACATGAGTTTTTATATTAGAATTATGCTTTTCCAGACTGATGCAATTTATTACAACAGACAGCCTATGAAGGTCCCACATATTAGCTAACAAAGTAATACAGCATAATTAAGCATCTTCTCGTCTAAAAAACTAATAATGAACTTTTTCTTTTTTCCTTCTCAAATGAATTAAAACTAATTTTAAGTACCCCAACTGTGCAAGCTCCTCTGTGAGGTTTCATATTTTCCTTCCTCATTAAGACTCCTTCAAACACTGAAGAAAAAGCTTAAGCAAGACTTGAGCTGTATTTCTTTTAACGTTGTGTTTAACACTAGCATCCTCAAAACATTCAAGTGAAAATGCCACTTCATTCCACTTGACTCTGCCCAGAGAACAGACTGAGCCCCAAAAAAAGCCAGATTCAGTGAGGAATGGACACATGCCGTAATGCAAACAGTACATGCATATGCCTCCATGTGATGATGAGATGCCATGCAGAGATACCTGAGCTGGCTTGGAAGTCCCTGAGAAGCAAGGTGTGTTAACTCACATGGAGTACCGTGCTAACATCACTACTGCCTGTGCTCCCACTAGCCTAGGGCTTGTCTACTCATCCTTGTCTGGTTGGCTGGGCTGAAGATGTTCCTGCCTCCAACTACTGTCTTCTCCCTTCCAGTCTCCTAGCTGACCTCTCTGCATGCATGCTTCTTCAGGCATTTCAGTCAAAGCCAGCTGGATTAGCTTAAACAGCAGTTTGTTGCTAACTAAATGATTTTGACAGAGACAAGCTAGGAATCAGTCACGTGAGCGATATGGAGAAGGAAAAAGTCCTAAAGGAGGGCACAACTAGAAGAGGATGTCTGAACATGGCCCTGGGCATCTCTGCATGTTCTTCTGTACTCTCTAAAAGCAGAACAATCTGGGGTTTTTACAGAATTTAAGATTTAAATACCAGGTTTTGATCTGACATCTAAAATCAACTCCGTCTAAGCATACCACAGCACACATCTCTAATAAAAATAGTGGAACTATTGGCTCTCCCCACCACCAAACTTTGAAAGGCTGAAGCCAGGATGGACAGGCTGAAGCCAGGATGCGGGGAGACCAACACACATGCGCCAGAGAGCCTAGAAACCCTGGCGCTTACACAGGCACAAATCAGGTCACATTCATCACAAATCTTGTTCCCTTAACATGTATCTTCTAACAAACATTACAACTAGCCCCCAGATCACCAGTTTTAACACCAGAGACTGGAATATCCTTTCTGTAACCGACATCAGCTAAACAGGGGTGCTGCTGGTCTTGTCCAATAGGTTATGATATGGTGTTATGACACATCTTCAGCATACATATCTTTCAGACTGACTAGGAAGATCTTGTTAAAACCCCACGGTGACAGCTGTGTTTCAACATGGCTGCTGCTATAGAGCTGCAGTTACAATCTGCATAATCAGCAATTATCTGTAGGCCTCAAAGTATCTACCCCTCACTGCAGCTGCTTGGTTTCTCATGAAAAAATGCAGTGTGACCAGAAAAAAAGGAAATGTGAAAAAATGGCAATGATGCTTTAATGTTTGTTTTTATTTCTAGCCTAGAATATTCCATGTTAATTAACATTTATTTTGGCAATTTTTACTATTCAGTTACACCTAATGGTACATAATGAGCTTTAATCTTAAAAAAACAATCCACACCTCTAGGATCTGTCATAATGTCTTAACAAGCAGTTAACATTTGAAATAAATTCAAAATAAAATTAATTTTCAGTGGCAGAAAGACAACTTCAGCAATGTCTAACCAAAGCTCATCTACATAATAAACTAAAAATCACAAATTTTCTCATTTGACATAGCAGCAGAGCGAAGTTATGACACACACATTGTCAGCTTTGTAAGCTGATAACTACATTAGACAGATTTCTGCCAGGATGTCTAATTTGCAGAGGAAACTGATAAAAACAGTAACTAGAATTTAGGCCAAGTTGTTGGTAAGTTCTTCAGCCATATTCATACTGACTTTAAAAAATCAGTAGTGAGACAGCTGTCTTTCTCCACTGGAAGAAGTCAGTGATTTGGCCAATTCTTTGTAAACGCTCACCTTGAAAATTTGCTGGGCCCCTCCCCATCTTCATCATCGAAGTCCATTCTGTAAAAGCAAGATTTCCAAATCAGTAATCATGATATTGGCAATGGTGACATGAAGATTCAAGCCAGCCGTTCTCAACCTTCGATTTACATTTTAACTGGAGGTGTTAATGACTGTAGATTCCAGTCTTGCCCATATTCTCCAGACCCCCTAAAAGTAGCTCATCAGCTGCCAGGAATACAAATAACATAAGTTTTAAAAAAAATAAAGTAATAAATCAACTGTTCTTCTCCACAGAAATCTGCACTGTTAAAATTAACAAATAAAAAATATTAAACAAATGCAGTTCTTGTGAGGTGGTCAGAAGTAGTATCTCTTAGGCCTGATAGAAGTTTACAGAAATCAGCAGGAACTATGTTAGAGGACTGAAATTAAGGCTAAAGAAAATAAAGTTCTAAAGCTGTACACACATTTTTGCCCCAGTCTAAAGAAAGCATGTTAGAGGTAGAGCAGAATAAACTCCCAGCCTCCCTGCTAAGAGGATTATCTATGTCACCACTACTGATTGTAACTGTAGTACATCCTTTAGACTTGTCCTATATTACCAATCATTTCACACAAATTACCAGCCAGTCTGCAGATGACAACTACTTTGTGGTATTCCTGTGGTCATTACTAAAACGACCGATGGGCCTACCATGCACCTAACTTACTTGATTTATGTCCCAGACCTTCTTCTTAAG
Source organism: Pandion haliaetus (assembly GCA_013401275.1). Taxonomy (NCBI): domain Eukaryota; kingdom Metazoa; phylum Chordata; class Aves; order Accipitriformes; family Pandionidae; genus Pandion; species Pandion haliaetus. Next base: position 66,684 of record VYZV01013307.1, on the reverse strand, counting down.
TCAGCAGAATAAGCAAGCTCTTCCCTGGGCCAAATCCCAGCCCACCAGTTAGGCTCCTCCAGAGAGCCACAAAAAGCAGAAACCTCTTTCTTCACTTCTTATACAGAGAGACTAGGAAGATTACCTTCCTAAATTAGCCACCAAAATTAGTTTCCTATGTTAGGCAGCATGATTGTCTCCTTCCCATTGATATTAAGTCACTACAAAGCTATGCAATTGTATAATTTCCAAAGCATTTTATATATTTTTATACCTTTAAAAAGAGGAGGACAAATATATATCCCAATTATAAGGGGATGACTCTGCCATTAAGGCAGACTAAGAACAAAGCTGATATAAAGTTATCATATGCAATTACTGTATTGGTGTATTTTAGTAAGAAAATACATTAGTATGATATATAGAACTTGATCAGTCTCTTAAATTTGATTTGTGTAAATAGGACATCATAGTTTTGTTTTGCAAACAATTTTGTTGTGTTTCTTTAACACTCTAAGCTTTCTAACATTTTAGTGTAATAAAACTTCATACAGTTACAGATTCCATGTCTCTAACACTCTTCATATTAACAAACAGATATAAGTCATATTAAAGGCAAAAACCCTGCAAAGGGACAATAATATTTCTCTCAGTATTAAAAGAAACAACTACCAGTTAAAAATTAAGACTTGTAGGTTCAGAGCGTGGGAACAATGATGTAAAAACGCTCTCTAAAACTACATCAGCATAGAGGAGTATGAGTACAAGTCAGGCGATACCACCTTGCTTCCTAACTCTGATAACCAAGACAGACTGGTCTATAAACGATGTGTCTGAGTCACAGCCATCTACGTACAATCAGGACAAGGGCAGCCAATAAGCACAGGAATTGGAAACGGTATTAGAAAAGTCACAATAATATTTTCCAGATGGTAATAGCGATTATTCATTTCTGGAGGAAGCAGAGAGAAAACCATTTTCCCCAAAGAGTCTTAAGATGCGTGTTTAATTTGGTTAAGTTTGATGCAATCAACAATTTCACTATAAATCTCATTTTTGCTCACCTAATTATCACCCAATCCGGTTTCAAAGCCAGCGACCTCTCCGCTGCCTTGCGCAGAACAACACCGACCTCCAGCGGCCAGGGCCCTGCCACGGAGCCAGGGCCCAGCGACACGCTCCCGTCGGCCTCCAGCGCTGGCACCAGCAGCCTCAGCTGCCCCAGACCTGCTGCATATGCAATACTCCCAGCGATTTAGCACTTACGCATCGTCATCTAGCCTCTGACTTACCTGTTTCTTCCCCACATATAATAAGGCACCTGTAGGTGACGTTCCAGAACCAGCTTCTGGGTTATTTCAATTGCAATGTTTCTACCTACACTGAAAATGTGAAAGTCAACGTTACAGGAGAGCTGCCTGCTTACAAGCGGAGGGGGCACTCAGGGCAGCACTGGGCTGGCTCCACCTGAAACCGCTCACAAAAGCATCACATCAGGCATATCCTTCACTGGTTTCACTGGCAACTGAAACACAACTGAGAAACCCCCAGTTTCAAACTCAGGGGAAAAGGCCTGCAGAAAATATATACACCTATGCGGAAAAGCCTTTTCTTCAGGGAATTAATAAGACACTGCTTTAATTTGGGATGGATTAATCTTGTTATTCCTTTCCTTCCCTTCCAATACACTGAGGTCCCATGCCTTGGCAGATTTTCTTAGCTTCCAGCCAAATACTACAGCTGAGTGCTACGAGATGGAGTTTCTCCCCAGAACCAAATATTAGCTCTACAGCATTTAGTCTAGCTTATTATTACTGGAATGTAATGCAGAGAATTACAGAGAAGCTGATCACAGTTTAAGGCTTGATCCTGCTGCCCATGCTGTATGCCTACTTCCAGAGGAATAAATGGGACTAATCACACTTATTTATCTAGATGGCTGGATATCAGCTTCTCATCTTATAAGATCTTGATGGGTTAATATCCATAGGTAACACCTACCACATTTATAGCAGGCTCATCACAGCAGAATTTGAGTGCCTAGGGTGCAATATCACACTGTAGCAGACTAAACCTTTAAATAATGCCTTTGCTTTGTTAAACTACCTAAAAACCTTGACTTTATTCCAAATGCAGGATTATTAAAAAAAAAAAAAAAACTGAACATAAAAAGTTCATTAAAAATGTCAATACTTGTAAAAATGCAACAGCAAATGTATCTCTATCCCACATTTCCTAATTTCACATTTCACTGTGCAAAATGAAAAAAACCCTTTCAAAACCTGAAAAAAAAATTTCAGGTGTAAAGTCACTGATTCCAATGTCCTGCCTGAACCATCGTGCCTGCTTTACAGCAAGGTGGAGTAAAAGATAGGGAATCAGTTGTAACCTTTAGCAGAACACATAGAAATAAAATTCCAACAAATTCCTCATACCTTGACAGAAAAGATCTTCTGTTTAGATAGAATATATTGCACATTAGCAAAACAGTAGAAGCAGCCTCCAATAAGACAAATGACATCATTTCAGAAGTTTCAGAAAGAGTATCTTTTATCTTCATTTAAAATTCCCATTAAAAAGAGACTTTTAAAAAGAGCTTCACTATGCTCTTTTGTTTTGAAGAGACAGCATAAATCTTGGTTTCCTCTTTCATACTGTTCATGTCAATCGTGAAAAGGCCTGATGTATGAGGTACTTATTAAAATAAATTTTCCTAAAAAGATGTGTGGGTACCATAAATACCATGACAAAAATATTTTTAGAATTTTTAAATTTTTAATTAGAAACATTTTTATACAAAAAAAGACCCCCCCTTCAATAAGGTGATCCTTCACAGGTTAAAAATTTGAGATGGGAGAGGATTTGAGCATGGCAACAAAATTATTATGTAAAATTCCCAAGAAATGTCAAAAGATGGCTTGCCATGATTATACAGTGTAGGAAGGGGCAGGCAGGAATGACCAGGAGCAGATGCAGCTGACAGGCAGACAAGGATCTGTACTACAGCCTTTTGCTCAGTACAATATTGGGGGTACAACAAAGGAGGGAGGCTGGCGGTCTGAGGTGTCTTCCTCCCCATATCTCCCCAGATCTTACAGTTCTGGGTCAGATAAAAGACAAGACTATACGCTGAACTGAAACAAAACCAATGCAACTGTAAACCAACCAATCAAAAAAAAAAAAACCCCAACCACTAACCCTCCCTCCCCTAGGGAAGTGAAAAAGCCCCATATCCTCCAATACAGTATAGCCTAAAGAAAAACCACGTTAAATAAAGAACTGACATTACATTAATCTAAGGTAGTCATTGACCAGTGCAGTGCATTATCTTCTGCTGTCAGTTTCTTCTATAAAGTACTTGGTATAATTTATGGAAAGGAAAAATATTTTTCCGAGCTGCCAATGAAGTTGAATGCCTACATGGCAGAAACACCCTCTGGATAGCCAATGAGTTTAAACTGATCTACATTCAAGTCCATACAGCAATTATTCTGCCAGCTTGCCTCAGCAATTATGAGAAAAGAAACAATTTTCAGAGATAACTGAAGCTGGAAAAGATGACTGTGTTCACTAGCTACAGTCCTTTATGTCTGACACAAAGGGTTCGTTTCTAAAATGCCTGAGGATTTAGGTGTACAAAGATGTATCACCGGGACAGTAATGAAAGGACTAAGTGGTAGTTGCAACTTTGTTCCAACAGAAGCTAAGAGGAATTAGACACAGCAGGCATTCTTTCCCTCAAGGTCTGAATACATACACACTGAAAAA
>VYZV01013307.1:33861-62919 GCA_013401275.1 Pandion haliaetus | reverse complement strand
AAATGCACCCTCAGGTCCAGCTTGCAGAAGAGCCATTAGTTCAGAGCTACGGTGCACAGATAAAATACCACCATCTGGGTATAAGACCAAATATATACTAACTTATTGACTGAATTTGCATTTTAAATACATTTAAAATAATGTGATTTTATGTTCCTCCCACCCTCTCCCCACTCCACTTTCATGCAAATAGATGATGATACTTAAAATGCAACAGTTAAAGCATAGCTTTCAATTAATATCAAGTCAGTATTTAATATAACCAAATCAGGAGATTTCAGAGTCAGCAGCATCAAGCCTTGGTAACAGTAATTTGCAAACTGGTATTCACAATTGATACGGTTTATGATCAAGAAAGAGATCAACTATCCTGTAACTCAAAAGTACAAAAGCTTATATATATTATGTAGCAATGAAAAGATGTTAATGGTTTGTTTTCTCTTTTGAGTGCGAGTTTGAAAAGGCTTTTTCATTGAACAGTTTCAAAATAAAAATGTGATGCCTGTCAAAGACAGATTTCAGGAGTTTCTCAGACCAATTTCATACAGTTAGCTCAGCATGTGAAGCATGCTCAGTTGGGGTAAACCTCCAAATTGTCCTGCCCAAAGGAATCACCTTCGGAACAACCACCCTGAGTGTTCACGTCACACCAACTTAGCTCTGTGTCCAAGGCGAGGTCCACCTTCTCCCTCGTTAATTCATCCAGGATTGAGACTCCAGCACTGCTACTTGAGCAGACACCTAAAACTGGCAACATACCTTGGCAAACAATGCCTAGAGCAGCTCTCACAAGAAATAATGTCTTCCCCTTAGGTGTCTGTCAATGAAGATTTTACTGACACTATCAATCGTGTTAAGTCCTACCACTGTCATATTTAGGGCTAAATATAAGACTAATCAATCTCTTTTGCAGGATCAGATATCTCACAGAAAGCATCACCTAAAGACCATTATGTGTGACTAACCTTTGATAAAAACAGGGGGGTTTTGTTAGTACTAGAGAGTAGTTTTCTGCCCTCCTGCAGCTCTTGCTACACTTTTCTTCAAACAGAGGGGGTTAGTATGAGTCGCTACAGAGCAACCTGATGTGGAAAAACTATCCCTACACCATACCAACCTTTGAAGGTGGATAAAACAAATTTTCTTCTATAGCAGAGCCCTCAAGCTAGTGCAAGGGCTGAACTTGATTCAGGCCCTTTCTCACTGAAGCAGACTATGCTGCATTTCCAGTGAGACCTAGAATATTGTAGACCACAATCTCTGAAGAGTTACTGCTTGTGCTATTTCTGACCTGGGACTATAAAGAAAACATTTTTAACAGAAGGCCTCTATTTGAGAGATTCCAAGTCCAAACTTCAGATGAAGTTGGGTAAGTCTGCATGTGCAAGTAAAAACAAATCTCACTACCTTTATTCACATGATAAATCCTTTTGAGATTAAACAGATGTAGGCAATATGCATTCATTACATGTACAACTGCCACAGGCTCCAAACTCCAGTTTCTGGATGCTTTGCCAAACCTGAAAGTCTTTTGAAGCATCCAAAACAACAAACAATGCACTTATCAGCAAGTTTGATCTTGCAGGAAGAGCTGATACATTGAAGAGAAAAGCAAAACATCAGTGACTAATGCCATAATGTAGTTTACATACATAAACATTACATAACGAACATACACATATAGGTACATTTTCAGTTTTTCAGTACCAGTCATTTCCAGTTTCAGACCTGAAAAAAACCTGAAATGGCTTACCCAGAGCGTCGCTTTCCTCCTCTGGAAGGCATGGATCCTGCCATTCTCACTTGTCCACTTGCCATTGGTGCCACTGGCAAGGCCACTGAGCCAGGAATATCTGATGCCATTTCTGTAATGCAGAGGTAGGGAAAGGGGTGTGGGGGGGTAGAAATCCTTTAATCCATTACCTTCAAGGAAAAACCCGTGATGACAACATTAGAGAAAGGCTCTTTCAAAAATAAGCAGAGAAAGCTTTCCTTTTTATTTCTAAGGAAAAGCAAAACTCTCCTATCAAAGACCAGCAGATTCACAGCTCTCTTAAAAGAAGCCCAGTTCTGTCAACAGCCATCACAAGTGCCTCAGGAGACAGAAAGAATTGCAGGCAGGTGGTACCTCTGTATTTCAATTTACCTAATGGTTCTAATCTGACTTCTCAGAGGGGCTGTCAGATGAAGGCCAACAACCTTTTACAATAGTTAAACTGCCCTGTAGAGAAATGCAGAGCTAAATTCCCAAGACAAATGAAGCTGCAGATCATGGTACCAGGGTACCAAGAAAAATAAAATTTCAAAAACTTCTCAGTTTGCCAGTGAGGTCAAGAGTTTAGAGCAGGGATGAATTATCAGGTGACACTGGTTTTTATTATTTATATTCTAGTGGCATTCAGAGGACCAGACTGAACTTAGCAGAGCTCCAAGGCTTCCTGTATTTCTGCGTCGTGCCCTGCAGAGCAGAACCAAGCCCAAAATCCAGGCTGATATTCATCCCTCTGCCAGTGCTCTAGGTATAGCCACAGGTTAATGAGATCTTCAAACCCCAAAACTTTGATCTGAGGAACAACAAGAGCACACCTTATGCAACGGTTTTCAGATCACTAACAGCAAGTACTTTTACAACCTATTAATAACAGTTCATTACACTACAAAAAAGAAAAGTGGAATATAATGTGTTTACACCCTTTTCTCCGATCCCACGGATTCAGCATGTTTTGTCTCTGTGCAACCCTTGTAAACTATGTAAGCAATTAAAACTTTTTTAATGCAGATATACTTTACTCACTCTAGAGGTAAAATCTACAGTCACAACATTTGATTATCTTGAAAGAAAACACATCCTCCTTCCAATTTTTCTTTTTTTTAAAAAATTGGCAGAGTATCTGGAGCTACAGATAAATATATTTACTAATGGAAAGCAAATATGTTAAAAAATCCTGCTATTTTTTCCCAACAGATTAAGTACAAAAGAACTTCAATTATGGAAACAGGAATCCATGTTCTTTCATTATGTCTGGAGAGCACTTCATCTCTGCCACGCTTTATATAAATCCATTATGCAACATTATGCATTTCAAATAATAACATTTTATCTGTTCACTGATTTAAATTTCTTCTAGTACATTTACTTTTATTAAATCTTTTTCAACTAAAAAGGAACAGAGCAAAGTACTCATCCAGTATTTTCCGACAAAGCGTGCAAGGACAAACAATGAGACCTCTGCCTACAATACCACACCACAGAAAGTCCCTCTGTGTCTAAAGCTGCTGCTATGTGGAAACACTAAATTAATGTATATTAGCATACTTCCATACAAATAAAAGCATGAGCATCCAAACAACTGGTAAATCACTACTTTCAGAATAAGTATCCTTAGCAGTCTAAAGCCAATAATTCACGTGGAACGTTCAAACTCGTATTTCATGGATAGAATTGAAGGTCATTTTGAAATGCTCTGCTCACTCATTTATTAAAGCAGATGGTAAAAACCATAATAAATCTACCTGCAATGTGTCCCTGTCAGTCAGAAACACATTTCAGTATAGATCATCAAGGAGATCAGATTTTTTTAAAGTAGTAAAACAATTTCAGATCAACTCTGAGCAGTATTTTAAGAGAGTAAAAACAATACTGTATTTGTAATTGTGATGAGAAATTCTTGTAATCTCGTTTTCCTCAGTTTAAAACAATGATGATGAAAAAGCAGGCCAAGGGTTGGATTAATCTACTCTTAAAAGCCTAAAAGACAAAGCTAATTATTTAAGGTACCTTTATAGATCACTAAAAGGGAAACAAAGCATCACCTTTGCACTACTATGCATCCCATGCTTAGCGGTGCATCCAAAATAGGTTGAGTAAGCCTCTTTCTATAGGTCCCTTGCTCTCACCATTGACAACTCAGGGAGACCTAGACATAAGTTTTGATCAGATGTTCAATTCAGGCGCTTGTGGCTAGGCAGAGTGAGTTGTTTTTCTGTTCTGATGTTCAGCCTTTAATGTATGAAGACATGAGAGGCAAAGGTAGTTGGCGAGTTTCACATAGTGAGGAAAAACAGAAACTTTGTATTTTTTATAAGAAAAAAGAAAAAAAAAACCAAAGGCTAGAGGAATGGCCAAACCACAGGCTCAGTTATATCAGTATCCAAAAACACCTGAAAGAAAACATTCTGCAACAAACACATCATCTGCCTCTCATGGTATAAGCTGAAGAGTTCCTGTGTAGTTATCGTGAGTATCTAGAATGGCACATCAAAAACAGTGCAATGAAGAAAGTAACTTCTTACACAGTATAGCCTTCAAATATGTCTTCACAGTTGTAGAATGAAACCAAGTTCACTGAGCTAACTGCTCTAAAAGGATGTCTTAAAAGATTCCCATTTCCAAGAAATAAGCATGAGAAGAAAAACAAACAAAAAAAAAAATCAGGGGATCCACACACATTAATCCACATGAAAGCTCAACCAAGAGGAAGGAAAGCTTCAGGCCCTTCAAATCAGAAGACTTTCCCTTAGGAAACAGTCTGAAGGTGTGACAGACCTGCATTTACATCAATGTGCAAGACACCTAATTTACCTTACCACTTCAGAGTTTCCCATGTCAAAGAGACACCAGCCATTGTGTAACCTATCGCAGCTTTCATAATACCCTCGAGGGTGGACTTACACTGCTAACAAAGGCAGTCAGCTTTCCAAGATTTCTTTCCTGACTGTGCTGGTTTTGGCTGGGGTAGAGTTAATTTTCTTCATAGTAACGAGCATGGGGCTGCATTTTGGATTTCTACTGGAAACACTGTTGGTAACACAGAGATGTTTTGGCTACTGCTGAGCAGTGCCCACACAGAGCCAAGGCCTTTTCTGCTTCTCACCCCACCCCACCAGCAAGGAGGCTGGGGGGGGCAGAAGAAGTTGGGAGGGGACACAGATGGGACAGCTGACCCCAACTGACCAAAGGGATATCCCAGATCATATGGTGTCAGGCTCAGCATATAAAGCTGGGGGAAGAAGGAAGGAAGGAGGGGATGTTCAGAGCAATGGCGTTTGTCTTCCCAAGTAACCGTTACACGTGACAGAGCCCTGCTTTCCTGGAGATAGCTGAACACCTGCCTGCCGATGGGAAATAGTGAACAAATTCTTTGTTTTGCACAGCTTTTGCTTTACCTATTAAACTGTCTTTATCTCAGCCCACGAGTTTTCTCACTTTTACCCTTCTGATTCTCTCCCCCATCCCACTGTGAGAGAGGTGAGTGAGCAGCTGCGTGGTGCTTGGTTGCCAGCTGGGGTTCAACCATGATATTGACAGAACAGAACTAGAATTCTGCAGATGGAGAAACCAAGAGGGTTGGGTCTCTTTCAAGCCACGTAGCAAATACAGCAAAGAAAGCAACTCCAAGGGCAACAACACCATGGAGCACCCAGAACCTGACCTGCTTCAGCCAGAGCAGCAGTGAAGCACCCCACACACAGTCTTGGTGTACAGTGACGCCAGAGCACTAGAGGGCAGCTTCAGGGACAGAGCTGACAAAGTGACCCCATTGCTCTGCTACAGCCAACTGGATGTTGGAAGCCATATCAAAGTTGGATGATTGCACAGAAATACAAGCACTAGGTTGTTGGCTGTAAAAACTCTACTCACAAATGGAGCAACTCTCTTCTGCAGGATGCCAGATCTTCTGGGGAGATGATGGAATGGATCTGAGCTGCTGACCAAATTACTTCCATCTCTACTCATCTGCAAGCATCTAAAAGGACCAGATCTTTGATGATATTTTTACGTTTACAAAAAAGGGCTGGTCAGAAAAGTAGAAACATGTTATCTCAAAAAATGAGGGCCAATCTGGGAAGGCAGAGCCAGAAGAAAAATCTGATGGAACAGTCAGCTGCTTCTCTGACTAAGCACCTGAGAAGTTACCTGTCTGTGCAGGGTCCGTGGAGAAAACAAGAGAGACAGAGGGAAAAAGACACCCATAGACTAGAATCTCAGATAGAAATATTGTGGTAGAAGGGTACTCCAGGGAGTCTATCACCATAAAAAACCCAAACCAAAACAAAACAAAAAAACAACAACAACAAAAAAAAGTGTGCATCAGACACAGACCTAAAGAAAAAAAAAAGATCAGAAGGGTAACCTGCAATTGTGCAAAGTTACATCACCACAAATTCAGGGCAGCCCCTTGATAGTAAATGAACCTGTTCTGTTGTACCATAAACTAATATGAAAACTCAGCACTACAGAAGCAGGTATCAAGTGGGTTAAATATGCATCTACAAAAAAAGAAAAAAAAAGGGGGGGGGGGGAAAGGACATGCCGGGTCAACAATCATAAAGACCACATTTCCAGGCTCATCTACACCCACATCCAGACAATGTTAACACTGATGTTCACAGAAGTGTTTCAGCAGCAATGAACATTAGGAAACAAGCTGTTCTTTTTCTGAGATTGGACCTACTGAGAGTGGACTTTTCTTCTGCCAACAGAAATAAAACAAGCGTTGCTTGCTTTACCCAAAATTAAAACATGAGCATAAGGGTATAATGTTCAGAAAGTAAAACAAGGTCAGGCTGAATGTTCACGAAGATAATCTATAACCATCAAGGCAGTGTTCTGAAAAAAAATTATTTAAAAGAACTTCCTTAGTGTCAAACAGAAATCACTTTTGTCCTGCAAAAATACATGCAGTATTCAATTTCAAAGTTAGAAAGCTACCTAGAGATCTGCCAAAGAACACAGAAATGCTATTAAAATAAAACCCAGCACAAAACTCTTTGCTCACAATCTTTAATGCATATTCTTCCAGTTAGATGACACCTAACAGCTCTTGTCTTACCACTGTCATGCCTGGGTGCAGGCCTGACCCTGCCACTAATGCACATGTTCATCTTGGGGATCCCTGAGGAGCCACACTAATCCAGGGACAATGTCAGGGCTCAATGTAAAAGCAGCAGAACTAGTACCTCCATTTCTGTCCAGAATTAATTTCACTGCTGAACACTCCAAGCTTGGATATTACACTGTCCTCCAGCTCTGCATGTGGGTCTGCAAATGTACATTAAAAATATAGGGATAAAATATAGGGATTTATTCCCAATAAATTCCATGTTCATCTGAAACTTTGTTATAGAGATCTGTACAAAAAACAGCTACCGTGCACTTCACAAAGCAAAACACAAAAAGCAAGCCAAATGCTGCACAAGGATTTTGAAAGTGCACGTGAACCACAATCACAGCAAGAATTACTGGACAGTGCAACACACCAGGATGGACCTGGATTTCTCTTTTTAGGCAGAGACTTATTAACCAGTGGTTCTTAAGCCCAGACTTTAAATCTTGAGCCCCACCCCAGATCCACCACCTGAAATGCAGCTCTAATTTGTCTCTGACACAAATTTGTGGTTTGCTGAGACACCATCCAGAGAAGCGCAGCTCTTTGGGCCAGTATCTTCACAGCCTGCATCACACAGCTCCGGAGATGGCGTTTCCTGCTCGGCTTCTCTCCAGAAACCACAGCCGTACATCTTGCTGTGAAGCTTTGAAATACAACCAGGCACTGTGCATGACAAGACTTTGTAAGTCCATCTTACAAAAGGTCCTATTAACCACACTATTTTCAGCCACTTGGGCATCCCAGGCTATACTCCCCTCACCTACACACGCCAGACACGGACAGAACCAGGTTTAAATCTGACGCCTACTGGAGAAATGCTTTTGCCAACTTTAGCAGACTTCGAATCCCCGACATTAACTTTAACAGCCAGTTCGAGGTTTGCTATTACATGTCAGGTACCACTGAGCATGCTCTCCACAGGGCTCTTTTATCCTTCAGTATCTACTGTAATAAACGGGATTGAAGTCAGATACCAGCATCTGATTAAAACAAACAAAATTCTACTTTTATCAATACAATTGTGACAGATTTCCAACAGCTAATCCATAGAACAACTGAGATGTCAATCAGCTCCAAGTTAACGTGGATCTAAGGCTAAATACAGAATTACGAACATGCCCTCTCCCATGAACAGCATCATACACAGAGATTTTAGGTGTTGTAAGAATGCAGATTTCAAAAACTTCTTTGGAAACTGTCTTTTTCCATACCCTGAAGTCATACGGAGTTAGATGCATCTCAGCAAAAAGGTTTTGATTGCAGTCAATTGCAAAGAGGATTTTCTGCCTAGCACAGAGACATTTCAGAATAAACTAAATCGTACCTCTTACTTTAAAATATGCCAATGAAAATACGAAGCCATCATATAGCCAAAAATATTTCACAGAAACGCCTATGCTAAAAATCTAGCTGTATATTCAGTCATTGCTTTTACATGTTAGCTACAGAGATTATAAAACAGAGCTCACTCTCAGAGAATATAAAAAATAAAACATTTTCATTGTTCCCGGTAACTCTGTTAATACTGTTTTACTTGCATTCCATTGCCAGATACTTTAAATAGACTCCACATCAGAAAGATCTACTGTACAGAGAGAATATGCAAAAAAGCAAAAACATTCCTTTCCATGCTCTTAACAGAACTGTAATAACAAATAAATCATGAAATATAATAAATCCCACCTTTAAGGAAGACTCTTACAAAGATGCTATTTCTTTTCTGCGAACAAAACCTTCTTGGAGAGAAATTTTATCCGCATATAAGAAGTGTCAGAAACCTCTGGGAAGAAATGTAGCAGCATTGGTATTCTGCTCAGAAAATGTCATCACAGATCTGTTTACCTTAACTGTGGACCATGATTCAGCCGGTGACAACCGTCTTGCATACTGATCAATTTATTTGCAGCAAAATTACTAACATTTTCTACTTTAACCATTTAGGTTCTGGAAACAGCTACTAAGATAGGGAGGACTTTTATGAATAATATACAAATACTACTTAATTAAAAACTTTACCCTCCACCACCATGCCCTGTACTTTGAGGGGGGGGGTCCCCCATAATTTTGAAGAAAAATTAGGGCATACAGTGAGTAGTTACTAGAGAAATGCTCCCTTTTTAAAAACTAAAATCAGCTTTATCATCTGTCTGCATCAAAGGTGAATGTTAAGTATACATGAAGGAGGGATGGGGGGATGATGCAATTAAGCTGATCATTTTGGGGGACTGGCTGTTCAACAGAGACAGCAACCAACCGTTCAAGAAAGTGGCCTAACTGGTGGTCTAGAGGCCAAATCCAGTTATCTTGCTCACTGCCTTTTCTGCTGTGACTCTGGAAGAGGTGCCAAAGTTAGTGCAATGTAACAAATCTGAGAGATAGCTACCATAGGTCCCATCAGTAGGCTGGGAGAGCAGGTTTTGAGGCCAAAGAGGTGAAATCCTCTGCAGTGCCTCCATGCTTCACTGTTCTGTCCACACAATCCATTTGTGGAGTCCTGGAACCTCGCTACAAACCAGACTTTTTTGCATGCCCTGTAGTTCAACACCACCACAGGGATGTGCAAAAGAAGGTGGGATGCAGACACAGAATTAGAAATAGACCTTGACAAAGAGAGTTTTGATCTACTTTAGGGGAATTCTTGCTTAAGTGCTCAGCTTGAGGGACAACGTGAGACAGATCCCTGCAGAATGAGCAGCCGACACTGAAAATCGGGGTCCTCTGAAGCATCCAAAACTAGGCATGCAGAAAGCATGGAACCCAAAACCCAGATGTGGAAATATCCATCTTATGATTTGTAACACCAAAAATTATTTCATACAGTACTCCTAAGTTATTCTGAATGCTACTTTGACAATACTTATTTTTATTTCTAATTTTCACGCTAATCACCTTGTTCATTCCAGTCATGTCTGGTAATTCCATTCATCCAGATCTACCCATGGTCAAGGCACAACAATTTCCACAGACATCAGGGCACAAGAAAAGGATATGTACCACATTAATGCTCACTGCCTATGCCTTCTCTGCCTGAATGAGCAACAACCCACACACAACTGAATAAACTCAGAATGTCCTTTCGCATGATCCAGAAGAAGACCTGGAGTCACACCTCTGCACCTACTGTAGAAATTGTTATACACTGAAAATTCAACTTGAAGCACAGGCACAAGACACACATCACTACTCAAGGTTAGGTTGGGAAGAAGGGAAAGGGTAGTTGCTTCTTCATTCCTCCTATCTTCCTGACAAATGGCATGGCACCAATTCACCTTCTCATGTAGGCCCACGCATTTTTCCCTGGCTATTTTTCCACTTCTCATTCATAATTCCTTATCTCTTCTCAACATATTCAGCCTCTGGCTTAGATGAACTATTTCTTGTACTCCTTCTAATAAGCCAATACATCTGACTGCTGAGAAGTCCTCCCAAACTGTGACCATTCCCCTCAAGAAGAGGAGGCTGTCGGAATTTGAAATAAGGAGGAAAGATTAAAAAAAGAGGCTTTAATGGCTCTTGTTCTGAATGTGTGTCTCCAGTCTTGAAAAATAAACCCCCTCAGAATTAAAACAAGGCTTATATCTGCACTGTAGAATGAACTTGAAGACTGTTACCTGAACATAAGCACCTGGCCTGCCTCTAAAATTTGATAAATCTTTCTCAGTGCAGAAGTGGGGGCTTTAACTCAAGCAGAACAGCACCTAGTTCTCCACCAAGATTACGATGGACAGACACATTAGAAGAAAAGCACTTCTCACATCCAAAGTCTGGAAGGGCACCAAAAAGTGGGCTAGAAGGAAATCCAAGGACATGGACTAGTCTTGCATTGAAAACACAACCTGAGCCTCCAACACTTGGCAAGTCTCTCAGGTATAAATAGTCACAAGTGGGAAAATGCACATGCAAATCGGGCAGGGAAGCTACTGTAAAAGGCCAGTTTGCAGAGAGGATGAAAATCTGGCTTTGAAAGGCTGTTTAATGATTGATGGAACCTTTATTAAAAGAAGAGAGGCAGGTTCTTAGCTTACATGAAGGGTCACAGCAGTCAACAACAGTAGGATCATTTATACTGTCTGAAGGTGACCCTACCTGGTTGTAGGCCATTATATACTTGATCACACACTGATATAACATAATTCTTCACTTAACTGTTTTCTGCCTTAATTTGCCCTGGTTTTACTGATATTATTTCAGCTGGTATTAGTGACACGTGGCAAAAGTAATAAATAAATTATAAAAATTTAGCCTCCCCAAACTATGCATCATTTCCATTTGAAATGAATGGTGATACTCCCTCCTCCTCCTCTGACATTTTATATTTGCCAAAAATAACTGCATAATTGTAAGTTGTGTGCAAGAAACAGAAGGTAACATTCAAAGTTATTTTCCATAATTTTTACTTAGCGTCAGAACTAGCAAATACCATATATGGCTGTTCTGTTATGCAGAAGTGGCCAAAGCTAACCCATTAATGAACTCACAAAAACTGTAGAAGCACACGCCCAGCCCAGGCAAACAAACACGATGAAAAAATAATAAAGTGTAATGACTTTCCTTCAAGTTTCTCAGAGACAGATCATGCTCAGTCCATTAACTCTTCATTTAACAAGACTGTTTCATTTAGCTTGTTTTTGTTGGCATTCAATTAGAAATTCATGTACAGGACATTTTTTTCCCTTTTTAAAACAGAACACTTGCTGTATTTCATCCAGTAAAACACCAGGAGGTAAAGTGGAAGCTGCAAGGCAAGCTAAAGCTACCCTAAAGCCAGGCCCAATAATACTGAATTAGGCAAAACACCTGCACATGGCCCTGCCCCACAAGATTACCACTAATTATTTGTTAAAAGAGCTTAATAAGATTTGTTACTCAGTAGAAAAGTAAAGAGCCAACTGGGTAACTCTCGGTTTGTTCCAGTGCAAGTTAAAAAAACAACTCACAACACCGTACCATCAGCTTTACTGTGATTCCAGTTATGACCAAGTTCTGTCACATCTGCCTCTGCATTGCTAAGACTTGCTGAGATTGGACTTCTGTCTACACAGAAAGGAAAACCCTCTCATCCAACCATTCCTCATTTCCTGCCTTGCTCATCGTCATGTCCCTTGCTGGCTGTCCTCATGACTACATGTATAAAACAGAACAGCTAAACCTAGATTCCTTCTCCTCGCATTGCTTGTCCCCTTTTGGGAGCCAGCCCAAGCCAGTCTACTCCTCAAGGGCAATGTGAGACTGTTTCAGCTACTGTCAAACTGTCCCACAACTTGCCTCTTTTCACATTTTTTATATTCCCACACCCTTACTACTTTTGTCAAGCCTTCCTGACCAGTCACGACTATCTCTGGATGCCCCAAACTCCCTGCAATGGGAAGCTGTGGATGCTAGAAGTATATATCCGTTTTAGTAAAGCCTGCCCAAAAATTGTGGAAAAGAAATCCACTGGGTGCTACAAAATACAAATGTCATGCCTGGCTCAAGAAGCCTCTGAGTCACACATGACTGGACGGTGGGAAGGTACCCAGGGGAAGCACCATACATGCTTGCTCTGATTATATACTCCTTCAAGCACCTGCTTTTGGCTAGTGCTGGAAAAGGCACGCTGGGCTTAAAAAAAAAATCTTTCTTTTGGGACAGGACAGACAATTTTTACATCATGAGCAGGGGACACAACATTGCTCAAGTGTGCTTCTTTTACAAAGGTAAGAAATTAGTCAACTACCACTATTAATTTATTTCATTAACAATCAAGTGTTTTACATAGTATCCCCTTGCTCTAGATAACCGATTACTAGATTTGTATCACTGCTATTTGTCCTTCCCCAAACTCATCTTCTTTCATTTCCCTGTTCTACAAGATAATTGTTGAAAGATGTTTACAAGCTAATGTCCTTGTATAAATTCCCATGCTATTGTTTTATAAATAAATAATAACGAGTGCAGATGAACTATTGAGCAGTTACTGTGTCATCATTTGAGACTTCATTTTATTTATTCATCTTCAAATTATTTACTTTAAAATAATATTTCTATTATCTTCTATCAAGAAGTCTGGCTTTTTACTATTTAGCAATTTTTTTTCCAGCAATAGAAGCTGATTTAGTTTTCAAGCAAGTATCAGTGCTTGACTGCAAATCTATTTTGTTCATATACAAGTTCAACTGTCAATTTGCTGAAATTGTTTTGAAACTGCTATTAAAATACTTACAATGGTATAAACAAGAAAAACCCCGCTGAGATAGATACTGTTGTTCGTCAGAGTTTACATCATAACAAGATGACAGTGCTTTAAACTCCTATGAACTACATAAAACATACTGAATAGCTGTAAATATGCAATGAAATAAAGGTAATGGGTAATAAATCTGCCTACAATGTTGACCAAAATTGATCTTTACCAAATGCAGATCAGGAGTAGCCTAGCTTTCCTAGGAATCCAAAGCCTTCTCTTGACTATTTTACTTTTCCTCTCTACCCAGAAATCACAGAATTCATGTGGAAGTCATTTTATGTGACTTGAGAGCCAATGTCACTTGATTCTTGTCCGTATTTTCTGTTAACTACAATGGAAGTCAGGATCAGATTTCATGAGTGCACAAGGCGGGATTTATGACTATAACTTTTGGTTCAAGTTGGAAGAACTTTGACAAGGTATTTCTCGAGTAATGAGCAGAGATGTTTTTGCGAATGAATTCATTCCTGGTCCCCTCTTATAATTGTTTCACAGAAATATTCTTATAATCCATTTTCACTGAGGTGGACAAGCACAGTAAGCATTGTATAAGTTCCCAGGTGCAAGTATTTATAAAATTTATCCTAAACTTAAAAATATGAAAACCCCAGGAGGCAGACTGAGACAGAAGTGGTATCTTGCATCTGACCTGCCTACTACAACAGAGCATGGGTCAATCACCAGGAGAAATGGTCTCTGGTAGTCATTTAATTGAGCCAGGTCATGGAAGACAATGAAAAGATCTGCCCAAAGTATTTCTGAGGAATTGGTGACTGTCAAACTACATCAGACTAAACCAACCACTACTGCTGTGTTTGTGGCCCACGAGCTGCCCTGCAAGCCACTGACCAAGCTGGGTCCAAGACCTGAGGCCTCTGTGATGCACTCAGACATATGGAGACATCCACTCCCCACAAACTGCAGAAAGCTCAGGAACAACATAGTCCAGCTACAAAGATGCAAAATTTAGACCACTCTGATTTAAATTATTCATTGAAAATTACTTACTCATGTCCTTCAAATGCCTTTATTATTAATTACAAAGTTTTTTTTTTAAATGTGCCTCAGAAGGGTACTTTAATTCTAAATTTAATTCAGAACACCATCTTGCATTACCAAATACTTAATTATCATTATTATTAATACTTATTATTTACAGTGTCTTTGGGCACTGCTGGGTAATCAGAATGCTGTTGTTTCCATTAAACAGTATTTTATTGATAGCACTAATGATTTCAGTTCTGCTTGATCAACAAGCATATGATACTTATTTAATGTTATGATAATTAATTGGCCTTTCAGGTGTTTCCACATCCCAATTTATTACCAAGAATAAGAATATTTATGTGGAACACCCTAAAAAGAGTATCACTGAGCATCACAAAACTTGTTCTAAAGATAGGGTGTGGTTTAGCACTTCTCCCTTTCCTCACAATTTCTTATGCAACGTTCTCTGTCTAAAAATTGCAGAGGAAAAAGAACACATTTAACTCCATTTCAAAAACCCAGCCTGAGCCTTGCATATTAAATATTCAGTTCATTTTATCCCTTACCAAACTTCTGGTAAGTCAAAGGAGATTTTCTGATTAACATTTCTTTTATTTTTTTGTCTCTAAAGATGGGAGAAAACAGCTAACCTCACTTTCCCATAGCAGCAACAAGGATTAAAAACTTCATGTGACTCAAACGAGATGTGCAAGTGAATAGACTGCTTGTGTAATCTAATACTCCAAACCATTATTTTTCTAAACCCTAGGCCCAGTTTAGGAAGCACTATAATGCAGCCTTCAGACTATGGAAAAGGGCTGTGGATAAGAGAATTCCAGATTCAAATCAAACTGGACCTTGAAAAGCCACCTGAAAGGAGGACACCACTCTTCCCACAACATTCAACTGGCACCTGTCACGAGATGTAGATGTGTTCAGTTTAACCTCCCGCAGAGGACAACCTTCAGAACACCTTCTGAAATCTTAACTGCTCTGACATACCAACACATATTAGCAGCTACCCTTGTCTTTGAAGATGAGTTTCCCAAAACTTGAATTTTTCTGCAAGCAAAAAAAAAGTTACAAATAAAAATCTTAGTGATTTTTCTACCTTTCACTGCCCCAGGATCATTAATTACGCTTTTTAGAACATTCTGCCTTTTAGGTAATTTCACATATTATATCTTTCATGTCTGCAAATAACAACAACAACAAAAAAAAGCCCACAGGCTTTTGGAAGTTCAAAGGTAGCTGCATTTGCATATTTTACATTACTTTCTAGAATTTTTCATTTCTGCAAATAGAACACCCCAACATTACGGCATAAGGGAAACCTTCATAGGCATATAGTAAATACAAAATACCGCTATGCTTTGCTGCAGAAAACTCCTTAGTGTTACTTTAGGTTTACTAGACACCAAAGAACTTGTCATGGATTTTGGAACACTTTTTTCTGCTTAACTTCTTCATAGAGCTATTTCCTGAACAGCTTTTATAATACTGAATCTCATACTTTGCTTTTTAAAATTACCAATTTTAAAATAAGAGAGAAAATTATGTTTGCTGGTAAGCTCTGCTAGGCTTTCAAGAAGTGATCAGCTGTAATGGCCATGCTCTTACTACTTTTTCAGAATTACAAAATACAAGAATTCACTGGATGTTCTACAAGAGAACTACTAAACAACTGAAAACATGTAACAACAAAACATTATTTTTCATTTCCCCATATTCCTATTAAACATGATTCAACATCCATTACAAGCCACTTGCTCCCAAAAGTATACAGACAGACAGTTCTGTGGATACATCAAATAGAAAAGTGAAGAACGATACTGAAAAAAACCTCACTATGAACAAACTGGACATTTGTCAAAAACCAAGCTGAGTATTTGTCTGTAAATATTGACCAAACTAAGTTTTTTGGTTTGATATTTGTTGACTGAAGAGCAGCACAGACAAGTACAAGGGACATATAAAATTAGTCTCAATGCCGAACTTGGCGGTCAGGTTCCAGCTACTACAGGGACTCTACGCAACAAAGCAAACAACTAGAGGCAGCCAAATGCACTTACCAAGAAATCACTACAAATACCTTATCATTACATTTCAACATTAGAAAGAGTCATGATTTGATTTCTGAAAATGTATTTACTTCCAGTGACAGCTCATTGACTTGATTTAAAGAGCAGTTTCAGTTAACATACTAACCAAATATCCCTATATAATGCATTTTCCTACTTTTTAAATTCAACTCTCAAACACACAACACTTTAAAACTATCTCATAATTTTCACTCTGTGTAACTGTATTTTTCATATAGTTTGATCATTTCTTTTGTGTATGAAGCAACAAATATTTTGCTCTCAATCTTAATTCAAACTGTAACTAGCTGAGAACAAACTAATATGTTTTCAAAGGCAAATTAAGTGACAAAAGCAACCATAAGTCAAGACAGGAAGAAGCAAGTTGTAAAGCCTGTATTAAGACTTTAAAGCTAGGTGGATCTTTGGTAGTGTTGGTAGTTCAGCACTGAAACAGC
The DNA here is from genome assembly GCA_013401275.1 of Pandion haliaetus. Lineage (NCBI taxonomy): Eukaryota > Metazoa > Chordata > Aves > Accipitriformes > Pandionidae > Pandion > Pandion haliaetus. The sequence goes on along the minus strand of VYZV01013307.1, from coordinate 46,277 downwards.
TATCCATCTACGCTCATATGTGTATTTTGCCAAGACACTTAAAAAGCACATTATCCCAACGTCATACCTGCTGTGTAAAGAAAATACAAATCAATGGTTATTCATGTGCCTGGAATAAATAATATCTGCTGTTTCCAAGGAGAAAGAAGCTGCATATTCTGCTTTTTTATCTCTTCCTCTTCCCAAAGGGAGAAAAAAACCTTTGCTAATCCAACATAAATGTGGTTGCAATAAAAGTCTGTTATTAAAACATTATCAATTACTACATCACAATGAAAAAAAAAAAATCTCTGCTTGCTCCAGGATAGGCACTCCACACTCTCCTATGAATATGTCGTTTTATAACAGACACATATGAAAAAAGAAACCGAGAATATGTAGCCTTATGAACAGGACATGCAAACTGCAGGTAAGAAAATGGAAACAAAAATCAGATGACTTAACCGTGGCATGTGGATATTACTTGTCCGAGGTTAAGTAGGAAGTCTGTAGTAAATTTGAACCCTGTCCAGTGCCTGTACCACAAGCCTATCTTCTCTCCCTGGTGAGTTCTCAGACATGAGATAGCCAGTCAGGGACAAAAGTGAAAAATGCAGGCAGCTTGTAACAGCCAAGAATTTTCCTGCACAGTGAGAATTTACTGGTCTCTCAAATTCTTACTCATAATTACCACCGTCATTTTAAATTTAGCAATGATGAAAGAACATTTTGTCCTTAAGACCATCTTGAAAAAACAATACCAACAAACGGGTTTAGATGGAGACACAATGAGCTCTGAAGCTGAACTTGGATACAACATTATTAACCACATATAACACTAAGAGATGGAGCCATGACTCTGTGTACCCTGAAACATTTACCACATGTACGTCCTTCCTAGAGCAAAGTGAGGACTGGCATGCTGCCTACATCTTATTCAGTTCTGCCAAGGGCAGAAAGGCTTTTGCACATCATCAGTAGATGAGGCAGAACCAATTCCTTAATGTCATATCAACCTTTTCATCAAAGTAGTCAGATACTACTTTAGAGAAGGAATAGAGAGGCATGTGCCAGCTATGAAACTAATGAATAGTCTTCCTGAAGCAAAACATAATTCAGCATGAACTTCATGTTAATGTTCTTTCCACCCACTCACACATCTCCAAGTGATTCTACTCAACCAAAATGCCAACAAGTAAAACCACCCATCTTTTAATTCAGCTATTGTACCCTAGCACTAAGATTTTGTTTTACAGTGCCATCCTACAGCTGCCTAACCTCAAACACTACTTACATATTTACATGGCCTCCTTTTCAAAAACATGCATGGAACCTGCAGGGAGAAATACAAGTAACAAAAAGGAAGACTTTGGAGAGCAAAAGATATTCAGACTGGCAGCTTTCACTAAAATGTTAAAAACCATCATAAGGCTCAGTCACATTTACAGTTCAGAACCAAAGGGCTTAAGAAGCAAAAGGAGGACACCACTACAAAAAATTGTCTTGAGTCACAAAACAATTTGGAAATGTATGATGTTAGCTTGTTTAAAGAGTGAAAGAGTATCAAGATATATTTAACCAGAAGACTACTGCATCTCAGACTGGATGTAGATACAGCTGGATGTCCTAAACAGCAAGTCCAGAAAACACTCAGTTTAATTTTGAAGAAATAAAACCAACAGCTGTGATCATTCAAGAACCAAGTCTCAAGCTTGCATAAACTACAAGGAGCCCCAAAGACTCATATAAACCTAAGTACTTCACAACGCCCATCAACAACAAAGAAGGAAAAAATTCTCTATTGCCATCTTATTCTGTAAGTATCCGTAATGGAAACTTTATTCTAAAATGTCTGTGATGGGCTACTTTTGGATAGGGGTTCCACGTAGCACAAGTCCGATCTAGCAACGTTTTGTTCTTAGTGAGAATTCAGTCCAGCCTCACCTACACAACAAAAAGAAATAGTTTCACTTGGAACAACCTTAATTCATAGAGGCAGAGAGCTGCTGGCAGAGAATCTACAGAGACATTACACATTTTTTAAAGACTTGTGTAGGAACTGTGAAATTTGGATTCTGCAGGCCTCAACACGTGGCTTTTGTGGAAGACTTACGCTCATTTAAGACATTCTCAGTTCTAGCGGTCCACTGTTCTCTTTGCTGGAGATCACTACCATGATGAGAGAGCCAGGGGAACAGAACATGTCCTCAACACCTCAACTGCTAATATTTATCACTCAGAGATGTAGCTCAAACCTACTCCCATTAGCCTTCAATCTTCACCAGGGCTGTGGTGCCCTTTCAGCATCATGGCTGGTAACTTCCAAGGGCCCAGCGGGCAGGAGGTCCTGGCCACTGCAGGAGGCATCGGTCCTGCTGCAGCGCAGGCAGACACCTCTTCCAGCTAAACTGTGCTTCACAGTCAGTGAATGGCTGAATACCCCCAAAGTTATTTTCACAGAAATTCTGCTCTGATAAGATGTCTACAAGAAAGGAGATGACAAATAATTATTTAGGACTTTAGTCCACCTTTTAAATGTGCCCATGCATTCAGAAAGTATTCTTATTTCCCAGTCCTCGTAAGAGAGTTTGAAAATGCTCCTGTATTTTTCTTAGTGATGGTTCGTTTACTTTAATTTCAACAATGAAAATGCATACCTCAAACCTTCACTGGTAAGCAAAAATACAATGCAGCTAAGATGAAACTGCTGTTCCCACAAACCCGACTGCACAGCAAATTAAACTTCTTTTTTTTACATAAACCAGAAAAATTGTCTGGTTTACATTAAAACATCAACAAAACTAATTAGCAGAGGAACATTTATCCCAGAAACACTGAAAACCTTTACACAGCTCCAATAATATGCCATTGTATTCCTAAGGCTGCTGAAAATCTCATAAAAATAAAGGGAAATTTTCATTATACAGCCTTGTTTTCCCCTGCTCAAACCACTACTCACTACAGAAATGCAGAGCATTTTCAGGGTGACAGAGCTATATGCAGAAGGCCAGCTGATCTCTTAAAAGATGCTTTTTTTTAAAAAAATAACTAAATCTGAGGAAACCATTGGTGTCCCCATATACTACGACATGAACATGACTCACAGGAGTAGTCATCAGACTGACCTCTATTTTCCCAAACCCTCTCACAAAGCCAGGCTCCACAGACTGCTGTTAAATGAGCTGCCTCTCAGTGGTTGGGAACACAAGAATTTAGCATTTCAAACCAAGCTTTTCCAGCTAACGGTACTTTAAGTCTTTGAAGTTGGACTCAAAATTGAGCTAGCAACTTTGCCTGTTGGACACAAAACAATGGAAACCCAGCTTGTCCATGGCCATGTTGGCTCTGCAGTACCAATAGCAATAAAATTTTTTGTCAACAAACAGATCAAGCATGACTCAGAGGGCAATGACACACAGTAGCTAGTGCCATTTTACAGCTAATTTTATGACTATAATCCACTTCCCACAGCTACTGTTAAAATCAGCACCTAATTTCAGGGGTTGACTTCTACGTGTTGAGGGCAGTTGGGCAGATTAACCGCTTTCCACATGACAGAAGCTCAGCAAATTAAAATACGAGCCTCATACTGACATGCTGGTGAGCCACATAATTTTCCCAGCCTGCCCCTCTTCTGCAGTCTGTCTTTACTTACTGCAGTAGTATCTGGAGATTGAGGATGCACTCTGCAAAGCACCATCCAAATAACAGAAGACAATATGCATTCTCAAAAGAACTAAACTGTAATTTAACTAAGATCTGAGACTAGTGATGTCATCTATTGTGGTGGGTTGACCCTGGCTGGATGCCAGGTGACCACCAAAGCTGCTCTATCACTCCCCTCCTCAGCTGGACAGCGGAGAGAAAAATATAACAAAAGGCTCATGGGTCAACATAAAGACAGGGAGAGATCACTCACCAACTACCCTCATACGCAAAACTTGACTTGGGGAAAAATTAATTTATTGCCAATCAAATCAGAGTAGGATAATGAGAAATAAAACCAAATCTTAAAAACACCTTCCCCCCCCCCCTCCCTTCTTCCCAGGCTTAACTTTACTCCAATTTTCTCTACCTCCTCCCCACCAGCAGTGGGGGGAGGACAGGGAACGGGGGTTGCGGTCAGTTCATCACACATTGTCTCTGCCGTTCCTTCTTCCTCAGGGGCAGGACTCCTCACACTCTTCCCCTGCTCCAGCATGGGGTCCCTCCCATGTGAGACAGTTCTCCATGAACTTCTCCAACATGAGTCCTTCCCGCAGGCTGCAGTTCTTCACAAACTGTTCCATCATGGCTCCCTTCCACAGGCTGCAGTCCTTCAGGAACAGACTGCTCCAGTGTGGGTCCCCGCAGGGTTACAAGTCCTGCCAGAAAACCTGCTCCAGCGTGGGCTCCTCTCTCCTCACGGTCCGCAGGTCCTGCCAGGAGCCTGCTCCAGTGTAGGATTACCACAGGATCACAGCCTCCTTCAGGCATCCACCTGCTCTAGCCTGGGGTCCTCCACGGGCTGCAGGAAGATATCTGCTCCACTGTGGACCCCCATGGGCTGCAGGGGGACAGCCTGCCTCACCATGGTCTTCCCCACAGGCTGCAGAAGAATCTCTGCTCTGGTGCCTGGAGCACGTCCTCCCCATCCTTCTTCACTGAGCTGGAAGTCTGCAGAGTGGTTTCTCTCACATATTCTCACTCCTCTCTCTGGCTGCAATTGCACAGGTATTTTTTCCCCTTCTTAACTCTGTTATCCCAGAGGCACTACCACCATCACTGATGGGCTCAGCCTTGGCCAGCAGCAGGTCCGTCTTGGAACCAGCTGGCATTGGCTCTGTCAGACATGGGGGAAGCTTCTAGCAGCTTCTAACAGAAGCCACCCGTGTAGCCCCCCTGCTACCAAAACCTTGCCACATAAACCCAATACATCTATTCATAAGAAGTTACTTTAATTCTCCTTGAATTCTAAATAATCAGTTTTATCTCGAGTTTTAAAAGCATTTCCAGTTCAGTTTGATTTTCCATGCAGATATTAGAAGCAATACAGTTTTAAAAATACGTGCATTGCAAGGGCATTTAACAGCACCCAGATGTCCACCTACTTTTACTAACAGAGAGCGCCAGCAGTAACAAGTCCCTGAAACTAACTACTTGCATGAAATTGTGTTCTGGACTATTACTGGGAGAGTACTGGAGACCATTTTTCAAAATCAGGCCTGTATATTCCACAGAAACAGGTTTTGCTTTTACCTCTGAGGAATAGAAATATGCAGTGTTTTTGTTCTTTGCAGCTCAGTGATTTACTGGCATGCCTCTTCCCATAAAATATTTGCATATATCTGAGAGTCAAACTGTTCTGATACATCCTGTGTTTGCCAGGAAGTGAATGCTTCAGTTCAGTGTAACTGAACATTTAAACAAGGACAGGCACCAGGACAAATGGCAGTGTAATTAACATACCAATGAAGAGCCAGTTGTTAATTACTATCCATTTCAGGCATTTTGTATTAGCAACTTACCTGAAAAGCCTTCCCACCTGCATGCTGGCAAAGCCAGTAATTAAACAATTCAACACCCCTTTTGCTTGATTAGAGAAAAAAAATTAATTATCTTATATTATTCTATTTGTCACATGCAGCTGACATTTAGACGAGAAAAACATCAGCAGCCCAAATCTAAACATTTGAAATGAATGTTACGAGCTGTCCTTGAACAAAGCAGCAACATATATATACCTAGGGGAGATGTAAGCTAATAGAGGCTCCTAATTTGAGCCAATTTATACCTTACAGTACCCTCTGGGTTACATGGAAGGCAGCACCATTGCTACTTATAAAGAAGTACCACTTTTCTCTAAGGCAGACTTCAGATGCTACCTACAGAATGGAATCTGAATTTATAAGCTCGTGAAAGACTTGGGAGTAGTACCAGTACAGTGCCAGGATTCATTTACATTTAAACCAACAGTAACTGAGAAGTCAATACATAGCTCAGTATAGCACCACAGTTAAAATATGGTAGTTAAAGGAATTGTAAGAAAGGTAGAGACACTTAAGTGGAAAGAGGATTGAAACTGTAGGACAGAAATACTGAAGATAGGCAAAATGGAGATAAAAGCTGACAAAAAAGAGAGGAAGCAGAAAGCTTAGAAACATTCATCAATATGTAGAGTATCCAAAACAAAGGATTTCTCTTTCTCCCTGTGCAGATGGCTTTGCCCAAGGAAGACTAGCGTGCTTTGGGTACAAAAAGAGAAAATTACATCTGTCTTGAAAACAGCTTCTAATTCATTACCCATTACATGCCTATGGCCATTAATCCACATAAACAATAAACCCAAAATCCATGTGAAATTTTGACTACTGAAATTAAAGTTTGAATCAGCTCTTGTTAAAAAATTGGCATTCTATGTTTGGTACTGAAATTTCAAACCATGTAATTTATGCACTTTAAAGGCCAGATTTTGCTGAAATCCTGTAACATTTTTTGACAAAGTAGTTCCTTCTGGAGTAGTCAAAAAGTGGGTATTTGCTCCATGTGGGTTTATTCAATCAATGAATTTTCTTTTTTTTTTTTTTTTAACAATGCAAGACAATGAACAATTAGTTTTTTAAAGTTTTTTCTTTGCTAACAATGCACGTCTATCTTACTGGGATTATAATCAGAAGCTAACTAAAATGTACAAATGCAGCCTTACTAAATTCTTTTCCTCATTTGACAGAATGAGTGATACATATGGGGTGACAGGAAATGCTTTACATCTGAACAAAGGAAATACTCTTAGCAAGAAGTAAACTGTACCAATTGTTTATTCAGCAAGTGCCCACCCAAGATTCCTGAAATTTCAGATTTTTTGCCTGTATCATCCAGCAAATCTAATTTTTTGCACAGATTACCTTACAGAATGGGTAAAGGAGCACCTGTATCTTTGCAGGTTTCTCTCCCACATAACCTTTCCTAAGCACACTCTTACGGTCAAGAAAAGAACACAGCTTGGGTTGGTATTTGCACACTTCTGCACCCAAGGCAGCATCTCTGCACGCCACAGTGCTGGCTAGACAGAACAGCTCATCCAGAGCTGATTCATCTATCTCTAAATACTGCTGGCCACCCAAAGACACTTTGCTATAGATAGACTGGAAAATCTGCCAGAAACCTACAAGACCGGAGATCTAAATTCCCATGTCTTAAACTCAAGACCCCTCTTTCCCTTTTCTACTGCAAATTTTAATAATATTGTGCTTTCTGCAGGTAGCACTGAATTAACACATTTTCCATTCTTATGTGTCAGTTATGAAGCAGTAAGCTCCCAAAAATTACCCTAAACAACATACATATTTGATCTTCACAAGCCATTTAAGCATAATTTCCGAATACATCTTCATAATGACAGCCCCATTTCTGTCCTCTTAATAACAATAATCACTACATCAACAGTGTTATTTTGCCTTGACTGTTTTGAAAAGGCTATTTTTTTTCCTTTGCTACCTAATCTCTATAGCAATTTTTCTTACTGAAAAGAAAAATCAGCAATACCATCTGGTATTACAGAAATCAGCAATATCTGTTTTGTTTTGCATTTTTATTAAAAGGCATGGGGAAACATTATTCTATTTGAAAAAATATTTGAAACTAACCAAAAGCTACATATGCAAATTCTAAAGAAATATTCTGTGATAGAAAAGATATCCTGAAATGAAATCTTTTGTATGCCCTATATATTAGAAATATCAAAAAATGACATTTCTTCAATGCAAGTTACTGTTTGGTACACAGTCCTGAAGGACAAAACATTATCAGAGAACAATTCAAGAGGCACTATCATCTCATACCACAGTTTGACTGAAATAAGGACCAATTCTGCAGTAAGAAAGAGATGAAAATACAAGAAAAAAAAAAAGATCTGGAATTTAAACCTCCCATTAGCTAACGAGTGTTCCATTTTTGAGACCTTCATTTTAACATTATCTTAGAGAGAAGACTACTTTTTTGCATCCCAGAAACATCAGAGCACATTATAATCTCCATCACTAGAACACTCCATTTACTCCACAGGATGCTGTTAAATTGATTTTGGAGTTTACTGGATAGTCTATATTGTAATGAAGGGCAAAGCTGTTACTACTGTAGCAATAAACCACAACATTTGGGCTCCGAGTTGAATAGACAATTTTGAAATCTAAAACACTGAAGTAATTTTTTTTTAATCATCTTTCAAAGCTGTATGAAAGCTGAAGAAAAGAATGGCCAGATTGTCAACTTCAGAAAGCCAGTTACTTTTGAGAATATGGAATGGGCAGCATCAAGAAAATTCATCCACAGCACTTAATACCTTAGTAACTTGAGTGCAAACGTAAGACTGGCTAACAGACAATTTGGTTCTCAGAATGTCCAACTGAAATGGGAGAATGATTTATCTTCACTTAACTCCCAAGTCAAACAAACACATACAAACAAGACCAGCTCCCAGAACCCAATGCACTTGCTTAAAACAAGGGCCCAGATGCAGGGCTGAGTTACAAGTTTTCACTGATATGACAGAAAATTTGATGTTACCTCATCACAAACTGAAAATAAAGAGAGCTCATTTAATCATCTTTCTTCAAGGCTCAACGCTTTTTTTTTTTTTTTTGTATCTTGGATTAGCCATAGGCTAAAAGTACCCCTGTCAACTACTGTGGTTGTAATAGTAATGTCTTAAGCCACAGCAACTGCTTTCTCTCATGGCCCACCACCTCTCTCTGTGTCACAAGATCTCTATTAGATGCCCTTCTGGGGACATGTTGTTCTCCGTACCTTGAGACTTTGCACTCTCTGCTTAAAAAGAAATCATTAAAGGAGCTTTAGTGATTATGTGAACAACCCAGTTACTATTTTTTTTTCAATTAAATATAATACAATCCTAAGGATTAACAAAGTCTTAAAACATAGCCAAAAATGCATCCTACAGGATCTGCCCTCTAGTGTAACTCTAGATAAACTCTGAAATCTCATGATATCTTCTGACTTGACTTATGAGTTTGTGGCATTCGGCAATACATCTGTGGGTACCACCCAGGGTGGCCCTTCCATCTAGGGATGCCTCACCAGGAAGAGCTGAAAGGATACAACCAGTTCATTTCACACCACCTCACCACAGCAGGAAGTTGCTGCTCTGGGACCACCCATCAGACTGAGGCAGATTGGAACTCATCACCCAAGACCAAGTAATGTCTCAGGAAAAGAAAACGTTGAATTCATTAAGAGTTTTATGTTTTCATCCCACCTTGGCTAACACAAGAATCACCACATCACTTACTGCATTCAAGTTAAGCAAAATTTGACCCCAAAGTAGCAACAGTTATGGACAAGTTTGCATTCCAAAAAATATATACATTTAAAACAGACATGGCACTAAGTTACTTTGCTGCAAGCAGTAATTTATGAAATGCTTGTTACACCTCCACAATTTTTTTGTTCTTAAATTCCATTTAATATGCCAATCTTATTTGAGGAGGAAATAAATTAACTCTGATGCTTTGTGCCAATGCAGATGAGCTTCCCACGCACCTGTATTGTGTTTCACACTTCAGTTAGTCATCCAGATTACGACAAATGAACAAAGTACTTCTAACCAGATCCCATTCCCAAGGCTAAGCATGCAGGAAGACGAAGAAAGACTACTATCTCACAGAGCCCCCCAGTTTTGCCAGTGCAATGTCTAGTTGCAGCTATAGACAAACACCTTCACCAAAAAGAACTATCAGTTCAGATCTAACACAGCCCAGAAGCCCACAGATGTGGCCTTACCCCCACCACAATTCGGTCCCTGACACTGCAATTCCCGCGAGCCCTAGCCAGGACAGGCTGCAAACCACTCCCACTCCCACCAACTTTCATAGCTCAAATTCTCCATTAAAAAAAGATCAGTGGAAAAATGGATAAATTTGCTTCTAACGCGTGAGAGAAGACAATGCTGCAGCGCAGTGCCTGGTTCTGTATCAGGAGATCCCACACTGAAAGACTTTCACATCCAGAATTACAGAACACCCAGCTTTTCTGTCTCTGCTAATCCCCATTCCACTATCTAGAATATGACTAAAATCACATGTATTTGTATTGTGGTAGCTGCAAGTTAATGTCCTGCCTAAATTATCAACTGTTATTAGAACCCCAGACAATTGCTTAATAAAAATTTAATCATATTGTAATTTCTAATCATCATTAAAGATGCTTAACAAGTTAATCTCTCTATTGTGCTCCCCTAACATTGTGGATCAGAAAGTCAACTGGCGTAAGGCGGCACAGCTTCACCAATACTAATAGGACTACTTTAACATTACCCCAGCTGAGTATCTGGCCCCAAGAGAAAATAGCAGTATTACAATCCTCTCACTACTTCTTTTGATTGTTTCTCTGCAATGCCTTGTAGTTAATCCAAAAAAATAAAAAAAGCAATAGATGATGACTTTAAAAAAACACAGCGTAAATCAAGGTATTTCATGCAGCTCTATCTTCTGCTGTCTGTGGTAGAGCAAACGCAGCACAACACTACAGATCGAAGGTCTCCTCTCCTAACCTCTTTACAGCTCAAAAACTCCTCATCTTGCCTTTGTCCATGCATCGCTACATTTGTCTGACAGAACGCTCACGCACAGATAATGTGGGAGGATCATTAACAGCCAGTGAGTTTGTCTTTCAGCTCAGATCTGTTCCAACTGCCTAGACAAGGAGTGAAATAATGCTCTGTAACCTCAGCCTTGAAGAAGTACATATTGGTTTACTTCAGGAAACCAACATGTTTCCTCATCCTTCTGGTGGACCGGCAATCTGTGCTCAAGAGAGTCTGAGGACCACACTGCAAGTCAACTTCAACTGTGTTAGATAGTTGCACAGAGATGCATACAGCAAACACACTTGGCTCTTGTTTCCCTCATATTTTTTTATGTTTCTTCAATAATCCCATTACGTTCTCTAAATTCACAAAGTGGTTACGGGAGAACAACTGTGAAGCCCCGCTCTGAGGCTGCTCTGTGGTGCATGCACACCATACACCCTGCAACCACATCTTTTTGTGGCTTCAGCTGCACGCAGGTGAATACAGAAAGCAGAAATGGTTGGTGCAAACGGGCCACCAGGCACTACTATAACTCAGCGGTTTCAGCATAGACCTCTTAAGTGGTCAGGGCTGTCCCTTCAGTGCTCCTTGGAGGAGCAGATAGGAGAATGGCAAACCAAACCAAAGTCAAAGAAGGCTGTTCACATCCTACTTTGTCCACAAAACAGCTGATTGCACACAATGAAACTCTGTTACCATGTGCGACATAGTATCCTGGAAGCTAAATATTTGTTTAATAACATTCTACTAAATATTGATTTTCATTTAATATATAGAATTCTGATATTAAAACTTAACCTGACTGGCAAAGATCTGTTTCTGCTTATTTTATTGCCACTTACTGAACCAAATTAATTGTTTATATCATAATATTTACTTTCAGTGTGATAACTACACAACCAACTACGTCAGGATTTAATCTACAGAACAACCTTTAAACATTAGTTGGCATTTACTCAAGCAAGTCCTTAATTATCAGAACTGAACCCGACTCTACAGAAAACGACAAAATGTGATCACATATTAAAAGAAGTAAAACTGGAATCACCTTTGATAAAAATATTCTTCCTTAGTATTGAGCCCAGTGCAAGATCTGTTGTCCCACTTATTTTTAGTGTCAGATACTTGTTGATCCAACACTAAGTTGATCCAAGTACATCTCCAAAACATGTACTACGGCATTTCACCCAAAGCCATTTTACTCCATCACACGCTCAACAAAATAGATGCTGCATCTCACAGGCACGTTAACACAATGTCATGGAACATCTTCCCTTATGAAAATGTCAAGAGAAAATTTTAGTATGTTTCTTCTCTTAATAAATGTAGTGTTAACAGAAAGTATTTACTGCATCCTTTGGCAAGAAAACAAACACATGGCAAAGACCCTGCGCACACTGAGGTGCCCTCGGTCAGTTTTGACACCTGTTTTGGTTCCAAGCAATGCTTCGCAAGCCGGTTTTGCTTCCCGACAACAAACCTGGCCAACGTACAGGCAGGAAAAGCAAATATTCCTACCAATTCCCAGGGCAGACACAGGTCTGCACGGCGCAGCCGAAACCCGCTGCCCCACTGCCATCCTTCCCGCCCGCCTTCGGCTGGGGAACTCGTCCTCTTTTTCCTGCCATATGACCGCGTATGCTTATGCGAAACTGTTCCTTTCTGCAGCGCCTACACCCAACGGGAACACCCCGGAGCGAGAGGAGGCAGCCGGACTGCTGCAGCCTGAGAAACCCACCAAGGGCTCCCAGTTCTCTGGCTCCACGCGGTCCCAGGGCGGCTCCTCGCCCGGGGCGTCCCGGCTCTCCCCGCTGCCGGCGTCGCGCCCCCTCCGGCCCGCAGCCAGCGGCCC
>VYZV01013307.1:0-20468 GCA_013401275.1 Pandion haliaetus | reverse complement strand
CATTAAGGACATCGCTTGCAGCTAGAAGACATTTGGGCTTGGAAGTCTGACTCATGCAAGCAACCCTTAGTTTCACAGAGAGTCAGATCACAGAGGCAGAAGCAGCAGAGAGGGATGGAGTGAGTTGCCCATCTTACCTGTAAGTTGATGAAGGAATAGCATGGCTGTTAATGTAGGTGCAGTGCTTAGGACATTGTAATTATTTTTTTTCTGAGTCTGATCCATTGTTGAGTAAAAGACTGATGTAAGGTCAGAAATAAGATGTAGATTGTTTATTAGCAATAATAATTTTTCAGCAGATTCACTCCATGAATCCAGTTTCCCTGAGGAGAAGGCATTATTTACTACCATCTAGATAAATAAGAAGTTTAACTTTGGATCTGCAGAAGAGCTCAAAACCAATTCTTGCTAGGGAAACCATCATTTGGATGGACATAAAAAATCTGAGATGTTGAGGCACATACACCCCTGGTGCAAAGGATGAATACAAGGTAAATAAAAGATCTAAGATGCAAAGGTAAATACAGTCCCAGTGCAAAGATTTCTGACTAATCACTAATTCATATTTGTAATAAAAAAAGATTTTAGGATTCACAAACCTAAATTCTCATATTGGTTATGTCATCTCTGGTATGCTTCTTAGAGACAAATAACAGCATGTTAGTAAGAGCTTGCTGAACCAATGATCCCTAAATAGGAGGAATGCAGAGAGAGTGGTATTGTTGTATCACTGTCTTATCTGGCAAAAATAAGAAATAATATCTACCCAGACACGAATTTGGCTTTGACACAGAACAGCACAAAGTAAAAAAATACTTCTTTCAGTCCAGTGGAATTACATCTGACCAGCATTTCCAGAAATGCCTTTTAAAAATCCCCTAATAAACTCAAGGGGTTATGAAGTAATGTTGGATAGCAGACACAGAACAGCAAGAGGTAATAATATATGTTGTTGGTTTTATTTACTTACACAAGATTACTGTTGGAATATGTGCTGGAAGAAGAAAATGCATAGACAGATACAGAGACACTGCGTTTCTATCCTATGGATCACATTAGAACAATTTGGGAAAAAAACCAGGGAGCCAGATTATCAAAATGGTGTAAGTGGATGAGAGTAATTTCTTTCTGTGGAGTACCTTCTTTGAGAATGGGTGTCAGAAGACAGAGCAAATACATTTTTACTTTGATATTCAGTGAGTGTTAGTAGTATTAGATAGCTGTGTGAAAAGATATTTTACAATTTTATTGGAGCTAGGACAGCCTTCCCTCTATCCAGCAGTAAAATTATAGATCAAAATGAAGAAATTTTTGCTTCATACATATCAAGGTGCTATGTTCAGTGAGGTACTATGAAAGAAACATAAAAGTAGACCCTCCCAATCCTACTCATGTATTGTCTTCTGGTAATAGACAAGATATTGTTCCTGTTGTCAAATAGAAAATGAAATTTATAAGTGGATTGCGAGTCTTAAATACCTCCAGCAAGCTGTTATGAAGTTCTTGATAATCCATCCTACCTATTTAAGCATATCACCATCAATTTACCTATTCAGATATTTATTTAGTCCTTGTCTCTGTCTCCTGTGTTCTATGTCACTTTTCAACAAGGCACAGATTTTAAAAAATGTATATTTAACCCCTATGCATATCTTCCTGTCATTTATCCAGCTATAAATGACATCATTGTCAATGGGAAGACTCCAAATGACATCAGTCAGAGATGCTGAGTGCTTTTGATCGTTAAAAATGTTTCATTATTTATTTGTAATAATTTTTCCCAAGGAAAAAGGTTTTGTTGGTGGTGAGTTCAAACAATTCACTACATTTGAAAACGAAAGACAATGCTGGGTCCTGTTACGCTGCATAAGAGTAGAAAAAAAGCAAGAGAATTCATGGGAAAGGGTCAAGAACTGTAGAGGGACCCAAAGCAAAAATGCATCAGAAATCCTGAAAATCACTATTGATGGAACACAATGAACTTCCTGAAACCAGACGTGCTGCTCCCAGTTCTCACACCCCCTGAACTGACATCCACTGGTGCTGCAAAAGACGTCATTCTCACGTTTGTAGCCCCTACACAAATATCTCTGAATGCAGCACTTTTTTTTTTTCTTGCCAGCCCCAGAAGTCTTCATGGGGAAAGGTCAATGAGGGTTATGGCTGGTTCAGGGCATTTGAGTATTAAAATACCATGCTCACAACTGACTCCCCAGTCCTACCTACTCACTGAACATACCTGGCAGGGTGTCTGAGTAGGCTCTCTACGAGTACTGTGCAGAGCCAGAACCATTAATGTCATCTTTTTTTTCAATCACCCTTCAAGACTCACTTTTTCCAAGTCCACATGTTTCTTCCAGCGAGGATGCTGTTGAGTAATGTATCGGAGCTGTAAATCTGTGACGATTTAAGACCTGGCCTTCCCCTGGGTTTCACAAGGCTATCAATGCCTCCTTTGTGATGGCCATTTCTTGGGAGCAGTCCTGAGCCTTCCTTTTCCCTGCCTTGGGCTGAGAACATGGTTGGCCCTTAGCCAAGACGCAGAGAGTTGCTTAGGTGGACGTTAATTTGGAAGAGGCAGATGAACAAGGATAATACATCACTCTGAAAATTCTGTGGCACAGTATTTCTGATAGACTTTATAATCCTCTGCTGTATGAGCTAGCATAGTTTTATCTTCAATGGAAACATTAAGCTAGTTCTCTGCAGAGACGGAAAAAAAATGAGCTGTTGCATTGCTCAATACTCCATGCTAACATTAATCCGTGGGTGGACCTGGACATCTGAGCCCACATTGACACAAACTGAGGCAGATGTGTGCCTATAACACAACTGGCACACATTCACTTTATTGAGGGGAGAGGGAATGGACTCAGCTACACCATAAGGGTCTGTTAGCAACTGCTCAGCAAACTAAATCATTGTTAAGGTCCACTGGGAGAATTTTAAGCACCCATAAAAAGCGCAATATTTATTCCAATATCCACCAAGGATTCAAGCCAAAATGGGATCATTTGCCACAGCTTAGAAGCATATTTAGGGCTTTGTGTTCCAACTGCACATACTCCAACATGGAAGTTACTATCAAATGATCTTTATTCTGCTGTGGGCTATGGCTTTTGTACTGCAGAGGATTTCCTCTCAGAAAACTTAGTATTTTCCTGAAGATTTGAACAAGAAATTCAAAAGCAATAATTCAATACTTAAGGGAATCCCACTTGGATGAGCTGTTATTATTTTGTAGCAAATATTTTTGTAGCATGTAGTGGCCAACTCATTGAGACAGGAAGATAATGACAAACCTTGCTCCATGGAGCCTGCAGCTCGACTGACGAGCCATAGCAGACAGAGAAGACAAATCTGTGGGATGGGGTGGGAGGCAGGCACGATGGGATTCCAAAAAATCCCCGTCAGAGAATCAGCCTCCAAAATATTTATTAAGGTTTTCAAGGCTTCAGAGATAAAAGAGTAATTCCAAACATAAACTCTCATCCCACACAGACGATGCTTGTACTTACATGCTGTTGTCTCAACGAGCTTTTGCTTCCAGTAGAAAACCTTATTGCTTTTGAATATAGTCGCTGGGAGTTGAGTTAGCAGATGTGATGTTGACTGCAGAGAAGTGCTGCATGCGGAAGATGACAATTAATTTACCAAAGGTCTGAGTATGGCTTGTCTTAGCCTGTATGGCTTGGGGATCAGATTTAAAGGAAAGAAAGAAGGAAAAAGAGGTAAAAGGGAAGGGAAAAGAGGTAAAAGGGAAGGGAAAAGGAAATATGTCACAATCATGTTCAAACACAATATGTTTTCCAGAAGAGTTCGACCTAAAGGGACTTACTTTCCAGACAATTTCAATGCAATATATTCTTTTACTTAGAGTTTAAGCAAACCTTGAAGACTTTTCTTTTTCCACCAGCCAATAAAAGACAGAAACACCAGCAATTGCTGCAGCTCAGCTAACATGCAGTATCCTGATGAACATTAATTGATGAACAAAGGTATTATCACTTTACAGATCCCTATAAGTAAAGCTGACAAGAAATTTCTCCACTGTGTAGAAAGAACAGGCTGGCTAATTCAGGGAAATATTAATACAAAAAAAGCTGACTTCCAAACTACAAGGGAATTTCAGCCTCACAATCCAGTTTCAGAGTTTGCCCTCTTCCTTGTCCACCAAAACCCAAAATCCATCAAAATCTTGGGTATCAGTGCAGATCCTTATGGTAATCTGATATTTCTAGTTGCCATATGCCCAAGTGCACTAGGATTTACTTCCACCTGCTGCTGAAACAAGCACTGTGCAGGAGTAAGTTTCAGCCCACGTTTTCCCAACCTGTTCAGTTATCTCCATCTTTGGGCTCGACTGCATTCCCTTCCTTTTTCAGACTCTTCCTCTCATCCCCAGGGAGCTGCTCACAACCCACTCCTTCCTTTCTTGTTCCAACAAAGTCCTTTTAAGATTCATATTCTTTTTGATCTCTGGGCTCTCAGACTTGGCAAGCCAGCTGTGTAACTGCCTGGGGCCTGGAAAATAGCATTTTCCCAACTGATTATTGAGTTATTGTTATTTTAGCTCACTTGAAGTTGTTTACCCCAGGTATCATGTCTCTATCACTGTTTTGTTGCCCATTGGTTTCCATCTTCTCCCAGACTAAACAGCTTTCTTGGACTTCACTCTATAAATAATCTTCACATGCAAAGACTGAAGCATATAAACTCTTCATGAAAGCAGTATACTTAATTCCCCTGGTTCTCCAAACCACAGTAGTTAAGATCAGCTATCTAGAACGTTATACTAACAATTCCCAGATTTATAGGTTAGATCATTGGTGGAAAAGACTTCTGTGCTGCAGGGTCTCTGACTCTTGAATTTCTTTCCTTTGTAGGTCTTCTCAGCTCTCTGCTATTCACATGAGTAGAGGGGTGAGGAAGTAGGCGAGTCATCACTTGAGGTGTTGTATAAGTAGGTACCTTCCTTCAAAAAAGTAGCAACCAGAGCTTTCATGCTTTGTAAATTGACTTGCTAAAATTTTCCCTTTGTTTAACATTTTCTAGTTTTCCAACACTTCTGTTTCCTTATCTTTCTCTTCTACCCCCCTCCAACTTATAATATTTTCATAACACTTCTTTTTAGAAACCATTTTAAACCAAGAATATTTTTCCAATATAGCCTGAGGTTTCTTACTTTTTTGGATTTCTTTTTAAAAGTGGGGGGAACTGAATACAAGAGAACACTTCTAGCATAAAATGGAAAATATTTTTCAAGACTTCTTAAAATATACTATTTGTGGGTAGAGCAATGCACTGAAAACAGAAAACACTGCAACCTACTTCTTTGCCTATTTCCCCACTTCTGCTACTTACAATTAAAGTGAGATACACTTAAAACCTAAGGAAACAAGCATAAATACCCAGAAGAGGCAAAATAACTTGCAAATGCATTTCCAGTTTTCTCGGAAAATGTAGCTTAAATCAGCATGTATGTCAAGATTTAGCAGCTGACATGTACAAACAGCTAAGTTATATGGTGAACACCTCTGACATCATGCTGCAGGAAGCTGCAGTGGGAACAAAAGAGGAGATAGGGCTGCAACAATTGCTGTCATTAACTCTATCCTGTTCAGGTCCACATAACACTGTATTAAAGTCTTTTGTGTCTTTTGAAACCTTGAATATGCCTGTGTCTCCAGTCACTGCTAACAAGGTGGCACGCTACAACAGAAGCTGTGAGAGAAAGCCTTCCTAAAGTAGCCTAGATCCATCTGGAGTTAACTTCTCCTACTAACACCCAGTGCTCTCTTCATACTTAGTGCAAGGCTGAATAGTTTTCTCCTAATTCATCGTCGAGGTGGAATTGCAATAGCAGCCATTTTGTGGTACTTTGTAAGAAACTGCTGGAGCCACTGCAAAATCCACCCAGACAAAACATCCAACTGCTATATAAAATGTAGTATCTCATTGCAGAATTAGGAAATGTTCCTTTGCAATGCAGGAAAACCGTTCAACATGCTGGTATTTATAAATAGCCACACATCGCAGTCATGAGCTTCTGAAGAACACATTCTTTCCAAGAATGTCAATGTTAATCCACTAAAGAGTGAGTGGGTGAGTGCGAGAGATGGTGCAAACGTGTGAGCGCAGCAGTGCAGTATGGCTGGCAGGAGCTGCGGTAGAAGGAATGAAGGGTGACTCTCCACCCAGCCAGCTGCCAGGGCTTGCTCACCTCCTGCCCCCAGTGAGGTCCAGCAGCTGGACCCTCAAACCCCTGGCACCGGCACAGTTGAAAGCCTTGTGCATTTGATGAACTGCACTATCTTGACACAAAAGAGATAGAGGAGAACTGTAGCCTGTAAGGAACAGCTTCAGGACCATATTTGTGCACTGACGCTATGGTGAGGGAAAGTCCTTTTCCAGCCTTTGAAGGCTTTCTGTTGAGCCACTTTTGGGGTAGGATGTGGAAGCAGATTTTGGGATGCCCTTGAGGAAAAGTCTGTCCCACGTCTTCAGATTCTTCTAGACAATGGGATTCATTGAGAAGAATTCATTCTCTTTTCCCTGGCACATGATGAAAAAAATCCATCAATGTGGTCTGAGTAGCAGAAAGAAGTAAAAGTTGTTATCAATGTGTAAGGCTTCTCAGGAAAGGATAGAACAAGCTCTGAGTCCCTTCTTAGCTGAATAGTGAATGAGAAAGTCTGCAAAGGGATTCCCATGAAGATTTCCATCAGTCACACTGGGATGGTTTCTCTGGTGTGAACAGGCTCACACTCAGCTGAGATAGGACTCAGTTTTTTCTGCATTTTCATTATACTAAAATATCTAGCAGCACTGAATAAATAGCAAACCTCACTTTTTTTTTTCCAAATGTGAAAAGAGTTGCAGGTCACTAAAAAAATTAAAAGCTCAAAACCCTAAAAAACATTCTATTACAATAACAAGGCTGAGGTCTAGAAGGAATTTTTTTCTCGCCTTTCAATTTGTGACAGAGATTTAAAAACTATTTTAGTAAAGGACAGATAATCCTAATATGAGTAAAAATTAAAAGAAATTAGTTCAGCACTGGACCATTCACAGACACTTGGTCATAAAACAACAAACAACTCGTCATTCTTAATGTTATTCTTCTCTAGGGAACTGAGCTTTTTGTTTGCTGTAATGAACTGTTATAATTGAGCTCAACATTACTGGAGTAGAGCTTTTTTCTTAAATAGATGAGAAATGGACATTTATTCTGATTAAAAAAAGATGCTTGCAGCAGAATAAATGTGCATGTGATATAACCAGGTCCTTCTATGTGTGTAAAAAAATTACATTCTATTACTTTTATTTTACATTTCCTTTTTCAAGGAAAGGTATTTCATTTTCATTGCTAATATATGCTGGGCATAGAAGATCAGACAGCAGATATTATAATGAAGTGTTCTTTGTTTACAGAAGAAATTGTGCTCATGATTTTTTAATAATGTTTGACAGTTTCATCATAAAGAAATGTATGTCTCAACTGGAATTGTTGTTCGTCATATGTCTGAGGCCTGAGGTTGATTTATTTTGTCACCAAGCTGAGCTGATTTTATTGGAACTAGTAACTGAAACTTTTCTTGCATCTTTCGCTATGGCAGTACAATGAATGAAATCCTAATGCACCAGCTGTAGCTCTCAGAAAACTTGTCATTACCTGAATGCAGGCTTTCCCTCCATTGCCTGTTAATTTTTAAGGCTATAATGTTTTATAAGGAGCTACAGGCAGTAGGTAAATCAAGATATAGGGGTATCTTTGCTCTTCCCTCTACATCTACAGCTCTGATCAGAGCTGATCATTTGTGCCAAATCAAGCACTGACTTATAGAACAGACTAATACATAATAGGTACAAGAGCAAAATAAAAATCCTATTCATGCAGCTTCATCTCAGGACCATACTGAGGTTTGTGATGTGGCTAGATAATAAGCCCACAGGTGCAATTTACATACCATCTTACCAAGCACGTCAGCTAGAAAACCTCAAAGATAATAGTACTTGTCTAAATTGGGCTTGGCATGCTGTTTTACAGCACCCCTTGGAAATCACAGAGGATAAGCCTGGAAAATTATTTTGTCTAATGAAAAAAATTGGGAGCATGTAAGCGCTACCTTTCATATGGCCAAAAAGTGCTCTATGGAAGGAAAAGGACTGTGACAGAAAAACAGAGACATGTCCCACCCAAAGCCTATCACCTATCGGCTCACTAACTAAAGGCCAGTTTCCAGCTTAATTGCACTTCGAGAGGAGCGTTAGCTCCACTGAAGTGGATTGCAAAAAACCAGTGAGTTTGGGGTCTATGATTTCTCCGTTTGGATCCTAGGTATGCTTTTTACAACAGCAAAGGAAATCTGGGGACTTGAGGGCTGGTTATCATTTACAGAGTGGTTTGCTTCTAAGCAGAAATCAAAACCTGAGGAGGGAACTGAGTGCAGGCGGGACTTTCTCTCCCTTGTGCTAAAGACCAGGTGTGTAAAAGCCATGACATTTTCCTACTGAACACAATTATTTTTTGAAGGTAAGTTTGAATGGAGACAGAAGAAGAAGAACATTTTCTAGTAGTTATCAATTTATATGACTAATTTCATATTTTCACCACTGCTTAAGCAATATGAGGTTGTCTTTGTACCAAAAAGAAGCATAACTTCTCTCAGACATGTTCAACCCCTTCTTAACCCATGTACTAGCAAATGATTTTTTTCTCCCTTGCTTCATGCTAAGCTAAAGAGAACAACAATCTGACTTTCAGGGTTTTTTTGGAAATGCCTTCAGACCATTTTTCAACCCAACATGCCTATATATATTGCCTCTTTGGCTATGGGACATACTGGAAGGTTTATGTTCTTTCAAGATATTTTTCCTGCAGTTCTCTGAACTGCAGCAAGATGCCTGTTTCTTGCACAAAAACCCCAAAGTATCCATGGCAGGAAGGCATGATTTGCTCTCTAGAAGAAAAAACCCTTCCATTTGGCATGATGAACCATATTTTGTTCCAAGTCCATATTTTCATTTTGGTTCTCCCAGTCATAAATGTCTTGTGATACTGAGTAACAGCAACATAATCTTGAAATTATGCACAGAGGAATGAGATCGTTCATAGCTGTTATTGCTCATCTATGACTTACACATTCCACATACGATGCATTTTTTACCTGCATACTGTCCCAAGAGATACATGCCACGCACAGTGGTAAATATTTGAGGGGAGCCTGGCGTAATGTATGACCCTATTACCCACAGGTCTTATGATCCATTATGTAATAACCTATTTTTGGTTTGAGATTGTTTCCATCTCTTAAGAAGGTCTAACTTACTATAATCATGTCTTGATTTAGTTTTGTTTCCTAGACATATTAATTTACAAGTTTTTAGTTGTTGCTTAATACAAAGCATTAAAAGCAGATTCACACCCAACTATTAACCACTTGATGTATCCAGACATTAGCTAATAAGCTAAAACTCATGTGTTGAAACTAATTCTAATAGTCCAGGTCTTCCCTCAGAGGCCATCTGAAATGAACACAAGAGTCTTTCCCGTCACTGTTACTTCAAGTTCCAGGTCACCAATGTCCCAGAGTGGGATCCACAGTCATTTTGAATGGGTTCCACTGAGAGACTGAGCACATCAGTGTCTGCAAAGCAAAAAGATCTATCTGCTTTCATGAGGGCTCATGAGCTCTCTGCTTAGCGCTCCCAGCCTCACTGTACAAAACCTGTAAAGACAGGAAGCAATCCAGTTCTCTCCTGGAGAAACCCAGGGCTAGGAAGATAACTGACAGGTGTTACTTTTTAACATTTGATGGTAATTCTTTAAAGCATTGCTTGCACAAGAGCACCATTACCCATGTCAGACAGCCTCAGAGAGAGTTACGGACTGTCAGACCTGAATTCCTCTCTCATCTCAGCTCCTCCAGATTAAGTCAGAAGAACATTAATGGGACAGCATGGGCACTGCACTTGCCGTTCTCTTTGTAGAAGCTGGCTGCATAAAAGACCCATTTCACTAAATCCTTCATTTGCAGCCAGATTGCTTTCTCTGCTATTGCACTTCTTTTGACCCAGCCTTTTGAGTGTTTGACTTCAGCTCTGAAGAGAGTAAGCATAAAGATACACAGATAAGGAGCTCATCAGATCATACATTTTCCCAAAGACACAGGAGAAAGAGAAGAAAATATTTCTCAGAAGAGCGCATTCAATTTTTGTTCTCTTGGAGGCTTTTGGGAACTGGCTACATAAAAATAATTTGTTTTGTTCCTGTGAATTTTCAATACCAAAGGAAGTTTGATAGGTAGAATTATCTCTGTTCAAATGGGAAAGGAACTTCATTATCCCTCACTGCTGTGCAATAAATAACTGTCACAGAAGAGCCGTAACAGACTGGTTGTTTGTCCTAGCTTCATCCCATGACCTGTATCAGAGTTGAGAATTTCCAGCCTCTGTCCTGACACAGTAAGTGATAGCTGGGGCTGTGGTTTGTCCACAGCCTCAAGGTCTCACTTTCCTTTTTTCTTCAGCATATCCAAGAGGCAGCTAAACCTCTCTCTTCTGAAATGTCACAGCACTCTCCTCAGTTGCTGTTCAGGACTCTCAGTAGCTCCTGTCTGAAAGTGCCGTCTCTTGCCGCAACCAAGTTCTCATCCCCATGTTGACAAAATCAAAACCACACCACTTACTTAAACTATCCTTCAGCCTGTGATTATCTCTGGTCAAGTCAAAACCACCTCCAAAATGAACACATAAGCCTTCAGAGTTTAGTGTCAGTTACCCAGAAAATACAGTGACAAGATCCAAATGCAAAATGTGTTTGGAGAGAAGACATTCTCTGATCTCATGGACAATCAGGGATGTCTGCATACCATTCAGTTCACATCATCTGCTTTCCTCAGTAATGCTCTGCTCTTCTTTCCCTCATGCTGAGATATAAAACCATAGCTTCCCACAGCTCCATAGTACATCCTCTCAGAGCAGAAGTCTTTTTGCCAAACTGAAGGATTTTTAGGGCTGGGCCTGCCTTTTCACCACCCGTGAAGGGCCTAATGCATTTTTGGGCACAGGGACTACAACTTTTGTAAGAGATCTTGAATATTCTGTTAGACAAGTTCAAATTCCATGATTCCACTTTCATTTTTACTGGGGACATACCTGGATTTTCCCATGTGACAGGAGGATTTCCTCTCATTCTTGACCTGAGAGAGAGCAATCATATAGGAAGGATTAGGAAAGTAAAGTTGAACTCATGACTTTAACTAGAAAACACTATGGATGAAAAGTTGAGAATTAAATAACACATTTTATTTGTAGCAAGTCAATAAGACTAACAGCACTGAGTAACAAAAGAAGAAAAGCTGAAACAGAGTATAGAAGAGTATGCAATCTGCTAATTTAAGAGAAAAATATACGCTAATTAAGATATTGATCCTCACAGTTAATTGCCCCATACAATTAGAAAGCGTGTTTCTAATTCAAATGAGATGCTTTGCTGACTAAATACTCAGTTCCTTTTGCTTCTCTTCTCCACAAGCTGTAGTATCTCAAATGGAATAGGATTAAATCAGTTTAAGAAAGATTTGGGAATGTCCTCCTAGAGGGACAGGCAAGACTCCTGTGCATTCACTTTTACAGGGTCTGCCTATGTAGGCATATTCAAGAAAATTCACCTGAAATAAGTAAAGATGTGTATTTAAAGCAGATTCCTAAAAATTGCATTCCTGTTAAGTTTGCAGTTATATGTTTATGTTGAAAATTAAGGTGTCATTCAGCTTAGGTTAAATTATTCTGAAATAACAACATACAGATTATCAGAGCTCTAGTTACGAAAGGGTGTCCATCTCATATATTCAACACAGTTTAACCGTGGTAAGTTTCATTCACTATGTATGCAAATCTGATTTCAGGCATCAAACAAAGCATTATTGTCCTAACTCTTAATGTGCAAACATCTAATTTTTATAATCACTTTTCTTCTAGGACACAATATCAGGCAGATATTCTTCTAATTACTGTCATAAGATGTTGTGTAGTAAGGAAGTCCTTTTTCCAGTGCTTGATTTCTATGGGTTGCAGTGAGCAGCTGACCACAAAGTCAGCTAAAAGATGATGAAGCAAGAGAATATTTCAAATTTGAATTACATAGTTTATTTAAGTAACTAAGGAAAAAGGATGATCTTTTTCCTAACTCTTTGAAAGGAGGCACGGAACATCCTTGGCTTTTTGTAACCTGAAGTTGTGCTTTCTGAATTCTCTGATGACTCCAAGTGACTCGAGCAGGCTTTGCTCAGTCTCTTCCTCCCCATTTTTCTATTCCCCACCTGAAATAGGAGTGATAAGGTGATGTGCCTGCAAACATTGGCCTCCAGCTCAGCTGCCCACTGTGCAGGCCATGCTCTTCACCTTGCTGTACAATAGCAACCACCAGTTATCCCAGGCTATTGCAGCCACAATAAACCTGTCCTGTATTATAACACTGAGTAATTTGATAAAGGCATACCCAGGCTGCTCCCAAATTCTTTTAAGCTTATAGAGTCTGTTCCTGACACAGCTATATTGCTACTGTATATATCTTTCTAAATTTATGACAAACAAATAAATAAATTTACAATAAACATAAATTCATATGTAAACTAGTTTACTTTTCTCATGGATGAGCACTCTGCACTATATGGCTCTTTTCAATAGTACACGTCCAGAGTCAATTATAAGCCCTTTATGTTTCCATAGCAGGAAGGTTAAAATTCAATTCTCTTTTATTGCGGTTTGCAAATATAATATACTCTCCAGCTGGCTTGGAAAAGCTCTTCAGTTAAATCATCTAGTGCAACACTGCTTCTTGGTTGCTGGTACCTCCCTACACAACAACAAACTGACAACCCCACACTTCCATGGTATTTATTGGTCTGCTCCTTAACTGTGATAGTTATTTTACAACATACTTATTTTTCATTTAAATGACCGCCTAGATAGTTTTGGGTTGGGTTGTTTGGGGTTTTTTTTGAGTGGGGGAGAAATTGTGCTTTTAAATTTAAAATGTCTCCTAAAGGCTCTGAGTCAATGCTGTCGTCCTTTGTGCCTCTCCCCAGTAAATCAGTTGGTCGGTTCTTTTTAGTTTTGGGGTTTGAAATTCTGTTACTAGCAGAAAGTAAAGTGATGTGGTAGCATAGCAGAGTTTGCTGTGTTATTGAGCAGAGGCAAGGAGCCCAGAAAACTAGAGGAAAATGATCCATTGAAATCTATAATCCTTCCCTCTGCCCTCACCATAGCTCCAGAACATAACATTATTATGCTTGTTAGAATAAGTACTTATCTTCCCATGGCCAGGGCTGGTGTCTACTGGAATGTTAAAAAGGTCCACACCTAATTACCGTGCTGACTCAATTATTTTTGTCCAACTCAAACTTCAAAGAAATCCATTATAGCTTATCCCCCAACCAAGGAAAGTAAACGGACTTATTGGAAGGATCAATATGCTCCAAAAGAGTGAGAGAGGAATAAAGAGGAGAATTTGAGTGCCTTTTTATAGGGTCCTATAAAAGCAGAGATCCTTCAGTGTGAGTTAATTGTTTCTGCTACCAATGCTGCAGGTCCCAAATCTGGCCGGATTTTCCTGCTCTTCTTGCAACAAGGCTATCACCTGGCAATCCTGGTTGTTACACATCTGCATCATTTTGTCTGATTTTTACTGGATATTCCTTGGGACAGGGACTGTGTCTTTTCTGCGTTTTAAGAATTGAGACACAAGCACCTAATACATAATTACTATACACATCAAACTTAAAATTCAAGGCACCTTTGTTGGTTCTTACTTTCTATGACTCAACAAATTTGTTACCTTGTGGTGCTAAACACAGCTCTAAGTACAAGAGGGAAAAAAAAGGTCAGTTTTTCTATTACGGGAGTATCTTCTCATTTCATAGAAACCCACTGATGCTGACACCGATATATTGTTTGCTGGTTTCCCCTCTCCTCCAAGATGTTATTTTTGTGAAAGTGCAAACCAACACCTTTTCAGCAACATCCAACAGCCAGGAAGACTGACTATCTTTGGCATATTCACAGGCAGAAATTACAGCACTGAAAACAATAGGTACAGAACCAATGATGCTGAGGGGTATCATAGAAAGCTGCATTGATACAGAAATTCCAGAAAAAGCTGAAGTCCAGATAATAAAACACATTCCAAAGGAAAAATGTGTCATGCTCTTTCTAGATGCCTGTCCTTGACTGCCCTTTTTCTAAAGGATCCAATTAATATTCCTGCAGAATTTATTAGCCACACTGTTTTGGTGGCTGGGATTTCCCCATGCTATCTGAAAAGATAATCAGCCTCTGGGGATGCTCAAAGGCATCACTAAGGGGGTTAAAGCCTCCTCTCACCAATGTGAAGCTGCTGCTGTTCTCATGAGGACTTAAAGCTCCCACCAGTGGCAGAGAAAATCTCCCCTGCACAAAAGCCTTAGGGGGATGAGTGAATCAACACCTTACACAACACCTAGTCTTAAGAAATCTTAATTAATGATTGCTGTGTTATCTATTGGGCACCTACATGGAGAAAGCATCACGGTTTTACCTGCAGGACTGCCATAAATTTGTTTTCATAGATTTACCACACATGGTTAGGCACAATTAGCACTAGCAGGTCACAGGAGGCCTGGGTAACAGGTGAGCATAGCACCAGAACAGGTCTTTATTCCTAAGAGTCCCTTTAAAGGCCAGGGTTGGAGTGGGTGGCAGTCTGGCTTCACAAATCTGCTCCTCAGTACACCTTGCTCGAGGCAGTTACAGGGAAAGCAAGTATAAGTCCCCCATGGCTTCCCAAAGCCACAGAGTCAAACATGTCACCGTAGTGAAAAAATTAGGATTCCCTAATGAGAAATTATTTACTGTGGCTCTTGCTCTTACTGCCTCTATTATTACTGCTCGTTATTTCTACCTGTCAGCATGCTGTAGGACCAGTTCCCCCACCATACAGTGACAGACACTCTACAGACAACGGACAAGGGTTACAGTCCCTCCTTCAAGACTACAGCAGTGCTTGGAGTGTGTTAAATGTGAGATGTTAATCCGTGAAGCTTTACGCTGCTACTTTTTGACTGTACCTTTTATGTAAGCAGGGCTAGTACAGTCTGTTTCAGACCTAGGAAACCCATCCCCTTCACTTGTACTTCTGAAATACAGAAGATTAAGTTGAATTGAAAGAGTCTGTTCTTCAACATTTAAAAATGCATTGGCTTGACTTTGCAATGTAAACTCAAGATCTCTCTGAAACATAAAAAATAGCGTTCAGCTGTGAATTTGAGTGCAAGTTATAGAATACAACAACTTGCGCTATAAAGAGCTATAGGGCAAGATGAAGACATCCCCAGCCCCTTTGCCTTTAAAAATGCCATGGAAGCACAGAGGCTTTCGGCAGAACACCTTATCTGCTCTCCAAAGCTGTGACTCTTCATCCTTGCATTGTGAAGACCCAGGAGATTGCTTACTTAGCATACACCAGAGGCAATGGGTAGGGTGAGCAGTCACTGCAGCCAGAAAACCCCAGTACAGAGCACAGGCAATTACCCTCCACATGCAGAGACTTTGGAGCTGAATTGTGCTGAATAGAGAACCCCTCCGGCTGAGAGAGCCATGTGTGCCTGGGAAGAGCAGCCACTTTCACTCCGCTGAAAAGCAATGCAGTAAGTGACTTCGATATTGCAGCAGGCACCAGTTCCCTGGGTTAATCAGCAGCTTTTGCTGGGAGAGAGACAACCTCCAGTCCAGGAGCAGTGTCAGAGCTGCATGGCTTTTTTGTTGTTGTTTCTAGATCAAGTGAAGGAATTGAGACGATATGCAGTGACACTAACTGTATCATTTTGCATTGTGTGTGTGTGTGTGTATTGCAGGGAAACGCTTGCTGTATGGTCCTGTGCTGAACTAGTACTGTTAGGTTTGTAGCTTTTTCCTATAGTCATGTTTGACAGTGTTTAAGCAGAGATTGTGCTTAATAACTTAATGTCAGCTTACATTTGCGTGCTCTTTCTTAATGATACAGCCTGCTTCCTATGCTTGTGTGCAAACTATTCTCTGTACTGTTACTCTAATGCTGGATTTAGAGCAACTGTGCCTTTGGAAAATGATAAATTGTAGATTGCAACTATGTGAATGAGTGCCTTGATGATGAATAATACTTTATTTGACTTCAGCAGATATGGCTAATTTCTAGTTTGAGGTAAATTCTTCACTACAGTCTGAAATTACAGATGCTTTTTTGTAGACAAATGTTTATAAGCAGTACTTTATCACAGCATAGCTGTGATTCTTGTGATTCAAATGTTCTGTTTCTGTACTCTGCAGTAACAGCTTTCTATTTGTAGAATACCGTACTGGGTAGGAGAGGGAAAGCATGATTTAAAGTTTAGTTTATAAGAGGAGGGATTTTTACATAGTTTGAAAGTGTTTGCAAAATTAGAGTTTGGGCAGTAATTGCAGGCCCTTGGAAGAAACTCTTTGCAGCATTTAAAGCAAATTTGACTATGCAGGTTTTGTTCTGTTAATTTAGGGACTAATATTAAGCTGCATTCCTCTGGATTCTTGATACAGCTTGCTCAGTGACTTATGAGGCTCTGGCTTTAGAATAACTGCCTGCCTTGAGAATAACTGCCATTTTGGGCTTCAGGCATGTTTAACTCTTTAAGGCAATGCATGCTAAATTTTTTAGAGAGCAGTACATACAAATGCCATAAGTTAGGGATTCTTTTCTTGCTGTTCAGTCAAATGTCAATATTAAATAGCCATCAATCTCTTGTAAAGGAGCACCAATGAAAGCAGTCTTTAATTTTCCAACTCAATTTTTATTTAGAAGTTGGGGTTTGTTTAGTTATTGTAAACTATTGGGAAACATATAGGAAGTCTTTACATAATTAAGAAAAAAATTCCTCTTTGATTTATCTGTCATTTTAGTTTCAAGCAAAATTTGTAGTGTCACTTTATTAGAAGGGATAATTCTCAGAAAATAGACAAATGAAGTTCAGTTTCTGCTGAAAGAGTTTTTGCAGAGATGCTGCTAAAAATGTGTGTAATGTTTAGTCCTAGGCACAACTAATGACACCAAGAAATACCCTGGCAGTTACCACACCTTTTCACTCATATGCAACATGCATGTCTTAGAGACTTTTCTCCTTGAGATTGATACTGAGGTGCCAATAAGAGCTATTTCTGACACTGCAGTCAAGACAATTTTCTCCTTTTTGCCTAAAAGAACCCTTGTGACATATGGTGCTATTGAGTTGCAATTGTTAAGATAATGAGCAATTAATAAGGAAAAATTATTCTTCATTAGCTGCACAACTTTGAAGATGGACAAATCTATGAGGAGGGTGAATCGCATCTGAATCTGATCTGCTCCCTACTTCCTTTTCTCTCCTATCCTGACTTCTCCCTTTCTGTGTATGAGCACTTGGTAGGTGTTATAGTTGCTCTCATTTAAGGACCTGAACCTAAGATCAGTACAATTTTTCCAGTGACAGGTTCATGATAAGTCAGTATGTCATCAGTCCCCATTTTCTCCATCTAGATATCCAGCAAAGTCAATAATGGATTTGGAACATACAAGGATTTACTATAAGATATCTCTGAATGAGTGTTACAAATCTAGTATTAATTCATCTATCATGAGGAAATAGCAGGGATTTTACCTGTAACTAAAATATACTCAGAACATGCAGTTTGGATGACATTATCATCAGACGTTTTCAGGTAAACTAATTCTGGTAATTTAACAAGCTACTGTTTTCAAATTATTTTTTCTGAGGACCAAAATAGGGGGAGGAAAAGAAATGCAAATAAGAGCTGATGTTGGAAAGATACTGGATTCATAATGAGAATCACAAGATGAAAAGAAAGATTATAGCTGGGTTTATGCCTTCATGCAATTCTGAGTCTATAACCAAAATATGTTTCCTGAACTGGAACCTTAGAATTATTGTTCATGTCAAATTTAAAATGGAGAACATTAGGTATAAAATCTAATTTCTCAACAGTCTAGAATAAGTATATTAGTAAACAAATGTTTTCACTTCTTCATCCTGTCTTTTAAGTAGTCCTAGCAGGAGCCTTGCCTCATAAGTTCACTTTATTGCATTGCAACCTTAGAGAGATACATGCAAAGGAAAGTTTACTGATTTTATCCTACATTGCCAGTAATGAGTTGCAAGTCAATTTGATTAATTAACTAATAGTAGTTGCTCAATATTTGTAGACACCTAAACTACTTTAATTCACATCACTATATCTCTACTGCTTTTTCACTTGTAGAAGCACTGACAACATCTCCTTACAATGTGAAATACGACTGCACCATCTTGTCATTTAAGTACCACAGACAAAACTTCCAGTACAAAACTGTAGGAAAGAATATACAGTGGGTGGATAAACGTGCTCCATAATTTCAAAGCACAGTGAAAATGTATGCCATAGTTACACCCGGAACCAATGGTGCAGACAGCATTACGTTAAAAGATATGATATTCAGCACATTGTCAAAGAGATAAGCTTAGCTGTATTCACTCAAGAGTAGAGAATTTTTGTACCATGTTTAGTAGAGTTGTCATGTTCATAAAGAAAAATAACTTACAGCTAATAGTGTCCAAAATGTGCCACATACATAGTCAATACTTTCCTTCTGACTACAAAAGAAAGGATATTTTCTTCCTTTCCTGTTATTCAAGGGTAGACTTTCTGATGGTGTCAACTACTTAGATATGCTGCATAATAATTATTTTATTCATATGTATGAAAGCAGGTGTCTTAGAATCTTCATTATACTTACCTGCTGTGAACATTAAGATGGAATTTAATTGGGATTTTCAGATATATGCTTAGACAATCCATCTTCAACAAGAAAATGAATATACCACCATTTGCTACTATCACTTCTTACCAAGGGAAATTGTGTAATACCCTGTAATAGCTACAATTCAGAATACTTTACCACAGTGACTCTCTTCACTTTCCACACCCACACAAGCCCCAGAACCTACTGTGTGTAAAGCAGCAGTGCAGTAGTATTCAAGGAGGATTAAAGGACTAAGATTGAGTACTTCCTAAATACTGCTGCCTGAGCTGTTGTTTTAAACAGGAGCAAAAATAATATACTTGCCTTTTCCAATGTTCAAAGGTATAGCTATGCACCCAAAACCCATCCAGAATTAGAAAGAGCATGCTCTAAATTTTGCAAAGTACCTTCAAAGTGCACCTGTAAGGCAGGCTGACCTTCAGAAGATGCAGAACTGGTCCACCATTCTTCCATCTTCTGTATCTGTTCCCTAAAGCTTTAGGCAAGAATTCTGGCATCTGCATTTTTGGACAATAATTCAATACATTGAACTTTAAAATAAGGCTGTGAAAGTATGTATCCTAATGAACTTGATGATCAGTGATAGACTGCAAATCAGATAGCTGATTTTCACTGAAACATCTCGAGGAAAGTCCAAATGCTATGTGCTCAGTTCTGAATCTTCATGACTTAGTTCATGGAATATTTAATGATCTTTTCATCCCTTTTGAACATAAATACAAAGGAAACGGCATGTGAACTGAACAAGGGTTTGCTTGAACAATAGCGGCAGAGGCACATACCTTTTCTCAGCATTATTTTAGCATTTAAGTTTCAAATCTGTTTCATCTAGCCCTGGCGAGACTGAGCCTCTAGGGGTCCTATCCACAGATCCTCTGAATTCATAGTAGTTAGCCAGAGAGATTCCTAGACTGGAAAAACATCATATCCCTCGTGTCAGTCAGTACTTTGTTCAGAGGGAAAGATGAGGAAACAAGACAGAAGGCTGCTGAAAACACAGATGCTCACATTTCTTCTGCTAGAAACAGAAGAAGGATTTATTCCTTTTTATCATAAAACACAGCTTTTCTGTTATTGCTTTGCTTTAGAGTTTCAATCAGTGCTGATGCCTGTAAAGAACCACATACTCAAGCAGATCTAAATTATCTGGTGGACAAGCCTCCCCTTTCTTTGCCTGCCCTGTCTGATTGATTTCACGATTGCTGGAGAATTTGCTACGTCACACATTTAGTTTGTATTATAAACTGGTCCAAAGTAGCTGATGCCACCCATCCAATTTTTGTTTCCATATTCAAAATTCAAGCGCTCACTCCCTCTGTCAGCATCACCAATACATGTATGACTTACCAAATAACCGTATCACACCATATGTTGCAGGATTGCTCTGGATTTTCACCAGCCGAGTTTAAAATTCAGCCCTCAGTCTGAGCATAATTCAGCTAGGAGGAGATATAGTAATAGATCATTTTTTTTCTACCTCACTTGGAGGCTTTAACTGTTTGTCACTTTGAGTCTTGGCATATTGATTTCTTTACCTACACTATAAAAATGGAGCATCTGGTCAGTGGGGCTACCCAAGTCATTTTGCAATCCTTGGGCTTTCTTTAGGGGGGAAATTAGG
>VYZV01013306.1:3640-24833 GCA_013401275.1 Pandion haliaetus | reverse complement strand
CATAGTTAAAAAATAGATGCCCTGTTCCCTGTCACTGCTTTCCTGAAGAGGAAACATGGTTTGAAGAAACACCCATACAGTCTTCTTGGGGTCCTTGCATACTAGTTTTCTCTGCTATCAGTAGGCAAGAGTTACATTGCCGATAACAAACAAATGCTGAATGGTGCAGGGAGTACACTTCAAGAAATAACCAACACTGCTTTCTGAGAACTTGGAAAGATCCTAACCAAATTTGTTTTGCACACAATTTTTGACTTTTAGTATTGTCTTATATATTGTCTCACATCTCAATATAAATATGTCAATCTGATTTAAGGCATTTTTACACCAAACTTAGATATTTGTCAGCAGTTTTCTTTTTCTACATTTTGCGGAAAAAAAAAAAAAATTAACTGCCAAAATCTAGGTTGATGCTCTATCTTATTTGATCGCTTTCTTTAACAAGGCAAAACATGTGCTGTAGTCTGACACTATAATTTCTTTTAGTTTTTCTTTAATACCATTTCTTGAGTCAGGCTATGTCTCCTTTTTGCAGTTACGATGTAAGTCAGCGTAGTAAATGGAAGAGAATGGGAACCAGGACCTCTAATCCCCAGTCTGATAGTTCTGGCTTTAGGCAAGTCACGTAAATTCTGTCTCAGATTCCCATAAAATGGGATAACATGTTTCTCGCTCATCAGGGTATTGTATGAATTGATTTATACTTGTAAGATTTTGCAGAGTGTGTTGCGTTACTGCACTTTACTCAACCTCCCTCTCCACTCCTCGCCCCTCTGCTGATTTCTGGTTTTGTGTTGGCCAAAATGGGATGGAGGGAAGGGAAAAAATCCTCATTACCACTCAGAAACCTAAAAGTAAAAATGAATACAAGTATAAAATTGCCATGTAAAGCAATATTGTCACATGAATACAAGTTTGCAAATGGAGGACACATGGACATTACGAAGTCATAAAATGATCATGGGCGATTTTCTTATTTTTATTGTCTCTCGTCAAGAATCTGATGGGTAAAGGGATGTGTTTTGGAATTTGCCAGACATTGAGGAATATTACAACAGCAGGCTTGTTATGCTCTGTGCTATACCAGTTGCAGAACACTGCTACCGTCTTTTTAGCCAGTAGATTTTGTGACTCCTACAATGCAACTTCACCCCTGTTCTGGAACAAGTCCTGTGCTACAGGAGTTCTGTTTTATGTAACCCTGTCTCTACTACCGAAACTACAGGGGGAGTGTGTCGTAGGCACGATGTAGGATGTCTGTTGGCAAGCTTCAATGACAGGTTTTAAACGATGTTATAGAACTTTCACTGCAGTTTTCTTAAATCTTCTGGCCCTGTGTTTATGAATCTTGAACTCAGCATAAATTCTAGCTGGGTTGGGAAGAATTCCTAAGCGGTTTAATTACCTTTTAGCAGCCAGAGCAATGTTGAGCACTGGCTGGACAGTCTTATGTAGCCAACTACAGCTGCAGAAGCAATTAATTGGAGCCCTGATATCCCTCTAGTGTAGATGGAGCAAATGCCATCAGAACCTCCCAAATCCCATAAACTAATCAGACAAAATAACACTTCTGTGGGGAAATCTGTCTATATTGGAAGCTCTGCAGTCAAAACCTACTGAGCAGTATATGTGATTTGAATTGAACAGGTGTAACTTCATCAGTGAAACTTTGAAATGCAGACCAAGCCAAAGCCTTAATCTAACCATTAGTTTTCAGAAAATGTTCCCTGTGTGTATATTTTAAATGCTAATTTTAATCAGGATAAGAGGCATCTAAACTAGTCATGGAGCTCCAGTCCTCTTGAGAGCAATAGTATTTACAGTCTAGCCTGTTGTCTGATGAGCCTCCTAAGCAGTCGAATGAGGAGATGTTTAAATGAGTAAGTATTGTATTTTGGCAGCTTGTGACTTGGAAAATGTTTCCAGCTGTTTGTTTGAATTTAAAATACTAAAGACTAAGTTTCTAAGTCTTTTGGCATTTGTTGCTAGAGAAATCTGTTGTTTGCTTGTGCTACTGTATGTTGAGGGTGCTAATGGAACTCCTCGTCAGATAAGAGTAAGAAAACCCAGGAGTGGGAATAAGAAAGGAGTGTAAGGAAAGTAACAAAATGGGTATGTACCATTACACCATGTGGGAGACAGCAGTGTGTTACAGGAAAATAGGAAAAAATGGCATTGGTTGTTGTGACGTGTGAAGAAAGCGTTCCCTTTGTGCTACTGCTCTTATCTGCCTGTAACTGCTGTCAGCAGTCTGTATGGACTGAGAGGGCTATATTCAGTCACTGCTGAAGTGCTCGAGACAATACTGTGCGCTTAACACCGTGCTTTGTCCAGTCAAAATTTCCTACAGGGACCTTGACAGTTTTAACATTGGGGGGACCAAGGCAGGTGTAAGGTGTGATAATGTAAGCATTACTGGTAGTTGTATCTCTTGGCTGTCATTTGAGTCAGCTAATGAGTCGGCCACTGCAGTTCTGGTGGGCAAGGTTTCCAGTGACATCTGATGGTGACATACGTGGTTTCTATAGGCATCTTGAAGAAAACTTTCCTCCTGTTAGACTTGTCCTGCTCTCACAGATTTAACTCTTCCCTTTTTGATCCACTTCTAAGATCTCTGGCAGAAAAAAACCAGGATTTATTACCTTACAAAATATCAGACTAATCTGAAATATTTTGCATTCTATTTTGTTCTCAAGCGGGCAAACTGACAGTGCCCAGGAGTAAAATATACAAAGTGGTACTGCTTATACTTTCTTCCAATACATAACATGTTTCTTACCACTAATTCATTATGCTAATTTAGCATGTATAGTCATGGTCAAATTAATTCTGAACAAACCCCTTCAAGCAAGAGTAGCAGTGTAACTGCAGTATTCTTATGCTATAGGTGAACTGGTATGGTTAGGACCTCAAAAATCTCTCTGATATGGTACTGTATTGTCATCTTTTTGAATAACAGATGGACTTGACTATGAGTAACGAGGTAAAGCAGTGCAGAATATACTCTAAACTAAACCTGATCCGTGGCACTTGAGCATCTTGCATCTCTCACAGCTCAAGTGTCATGTTAGAGTCCTATGTGCTATTTATCCAGTTCAGAACAGCCTCATTTTCCTATGCATAATTGTGCAGTGAGCCCCTAAGCTATAATGGCTTTCACAGAATAGTCTGGGCTGGAAAGGACCTTTAAAGATCATGTAGTCCAACTCCCCTACATTGGTGCTGTAGGAAATGGGAAAATGGAGGTGTATGGTTTTACTTAGAGCCACAATTTACTGCTCTGTGAATATAATCCTCTGAGGATGCCCAAAGTCAGACAGCAATCTGTGTTTTTCTTTGGGTCAGGGCTATTGTGATTTAAATACCCAAGAGTATTCTGGAGATTTGCTCAGGAAAAGCTGACTTGCAAAATGTTTGTTAGGAGCAGGCACAGCTGAAAAAGCAAATTGGAAAAAAGTGCAAAAAGTTGAATGAATTCAAGAGAGATAGAAAGACTGAAAATGAAGACCTGAATAAAGATTTAAAAATTCCACTGTGATTGGAGACACTTTGGAGACTATACTTCAACTGAACTGGAAGGCATCATGAAATTGTGCCAGCATTTCTTTGATTAGTGGAGAGATCAGTTTCTCTTCAGAGGAAAATCAGATAAAATTCGTACAGTGGTAGTTTTTTTTAATGAAATATTTTGACTAGTTTGTTTTGAAATTATATTTGTGTTATGTGCAAATAGACTATATAACCAGAAAAAGGCACCAAAAGTAAAATATTTCGGTCA
Source organism: Pandion haliaetus (assembly GCA_013401275.1). Classification (NCBI taxonomy): domain Eukaryota; kingdom Metazoa; phylum Chordata; class Aves; order Accipitriformes; family Pandionidae; genus Pandion; species Pandion haliaetus. The sequence goes on along the minus strand of VYZV01013306.1, from coordinate 21,055 downwards.
ACCTGTACTTCTAAAAATGAAATTTGTCTTCCACAACTTTAGCTATGTGTGGAACTTTAAAATGAAGTCAAAATTAATATTTAAAAGTGACGAGAAAGCGAACTGAATGATTAGTAATATGACAAGGGTCATACTGGGTCTATTTTGACAGATACGAGTCTGAGGTGCCAACAACAGCTGTTTGGAGAACAGGCAGAATGAGTAAAGCATACAGTCATTTCCAGCCTTTCCAAAGGAAACACTGGCAGATTCCAGAGGTTTATAGCTTAGGAACTTCCCACTTTGTAGCTAGTCACTGCTTTACAAGGGAGTAATAACAAGATGCTCTGGAATTTGAGTTTGTAAATGACTATAAACTGGTTCAGATGGGTTTTGCTAGGTCAATTCCTGCCTAGTGAAGGCTTAGTGCCCAAGCATATGTGGAAATAAGCATTCCATTTGCAGAAAATTATTCTCTTGGAGAGTGTATTGGGTTTCTGTGGCAAGGTTTTGGTAGCGGGGGGGAGGGCTTGCAGGGGTGGCTTCTGATGAGAAGCTGCTAGAAGCTTCCCCTTTGTCTGACAGAGCCAATACCAGCCAGCTCTAAGGCAGACCTGCCGCTGGCCAAGGCCGAGCCCATCAGCAATAGTGGTAGCCCCTCTGGGATAACATATTTAAGAAGGGAAAAAAGTTGTGGGGCTCAGTAATGGCAGCCGGAGAGAGGAGTGAGAACATGTAAGAGAAACAGCCCTGCAGACCCCCAGGTCAGTGAAGAAGGAGGGGGAGGAGGCGCTGCAGGCGCCAGAGCAGAGATTCCCCTGCAGCCCGTGGGGAAGACCATGGTGAGGCAGGCTGTCCCCCTGCAGCCCGTGGAGGTCCACGGTGGAGCAGATATCCACCTGTAGCCCGTGGANGCTACTGCGTGCAGTTCTCTCTCAGTCAGAGGTGGGGCTTTAGCAACAATTCCAGAGATCGTGAGCCTGTATGAAAGGCTACATAATGCAGAATGGTAATAATAAACAGGATCAATTTTGGTTACTTTCTTTTCTGATTGCTCTGAAAAGGTACTTAGGTAAAAACTTTTCCCGCTGCTGTGGGGGGTAGGTAGAGAATCCGGGAGTGAAGCTATGCCTGTGAAGAAGGGAGGGGTGGAGGGAAGTTGTGAGATTTGATTTTACTTCTCATTACCCTACTCTGGTTGATTGGCAATAAATTAAGTTCATTTTTCCCCAAGTCGAGTCTGTTTTGCCCGTGATGGTAATTGGTTAAGTGATCTCTCCCTGTCCTTATCTCAACCCAGGAGCCCTTTGTTATATTTTCTCTCCCCTGTTCAGCTGGAGGGGGGAGTGATAGAATGGCTTTGGTGGGCACCTGGCATCGAGCCAGGGTCAACCCATTGCAGAGAGAAAAACATAAGAGAAATAACTTCAGTTCCTTTTTTTTTTTTTTTGTCCCCCAAACTAGCACTACTTTGAAAAATCTTTGGGACAAAACTATTCCTTACAGGAAGGAGTAATATCTGGTTAGATTAATATATGATCTGTGTTCATTATTAGGAAAGATGATGTCCTATTGAATTGATTCGAAATAGACCATTTGAAAACTTAAATTTTCCTTTTATTCAGTCTGGGTGCAGATAACCCATCAGCAAATGTTAAATATTGAAATGCATAACATTATAAACTAACTGCAGGAAACTATCCAGAAATAAAACAATACAGGGGAAGCCTGAACACTGTTAAAAACTGGTAGAAGCTGTGAGTTTTCTTCATTAACAGGCTTTCCTGAATCAACAGTTATGAGTATGTGAACTTTGATTATCAGAACAAGAGAAAAATTTGGTTTGAAATTTGCATTATACAAGTCCCAAGTGGCATGAGGTCTCTTTAGTCACATAGAATGTCATCAATTTAAATGTGTTAACTTACTGCCTTTTGAGTTATGTCCCACATACTCAAATAACTGGCAAAATTTTGGAAAAGTTGATGCACTTTTATTTAACTGAAAAGATGGAATTGCCCCTTTATTTCTACAATCAGAAGTCTACAGGTTTGGCTGTGTGCCAATAGACCACCAAAATATTCCCTACTGTAGGGAAGCAGTTAATTAAGAATTATTTTAATTTGCAGCAATATTCTGAGGTACTTCAGCTTACCTGCCTGGAACTGGGGGGGACAATAAGAGTTCCCTCAGAATAATTAGTTATGTTACAAAATTAAACAATATTCTTCATCCTTTTGCTTAGTTAATCACCCCCTGGTTTTAGTTTTCATGCTTTTAAAGAAGTCACTGTCATACATGTAGTGTTTTCTTCTACGTTATTACATGTTGGTTCTTAGCAAATGATTATTAACACATTTACAGATTATGTTAAGATTAAATTGAAATGATCATAAACTACCAATGTATCTGAAAATCCTATAAGAATTTAATTTCACAGCTAATCAATATGCATTTTCTCTGACTTATTTCTTTCTAAAATGTAATGTGGATGTTAGAGGCCTTCTGGTTTGGTTTTAAAACCAACTGCTTCTACATAGCATTTCCTGCCCCAGATAAAACTATGCTTTGGTTTTTAATGAGTCTTCAGACCAATTTTTAATGCCCTGACTTTTGTTCTGCTTTTAGCAATTACCTTTTTTATCATTACTTTTTTCCCCATCCTTCTACCCTCAAGAAAATCACTCCAGTGCAGATAGAGGAATGTTTTTTTCATTAGCTCTGGTGAAAGGTGAGTTCAAGGCATAGAGAAGGGTCCCAGGAAAAATGGGGGTTATGTAGGAGATAGATCTGTGTAGTGAGATTGGCCATAGTTTGTACTCACTGTTAAGCCTAATGCTACAGTGAAATTACAGACTAAAAAAAAGGTATATGACAGCTCTACTGCACCTGCAGTCTAACGTGGGTTGGGGTGCTTTAATGTCTCCCCTACTGAGCTTGGATTGGCACTGTAGTAAAACAATTAATGTTTCTTGAATGCGTCGTATAGAAAAATGTGCAGACTGAAACATATTACTATCTGTGATAATTTTGCAAACTATTACATGTTGCAGAAAGCTTCACTTGCACAGTGTTCTCTCCAAGTAAAAAAACCTAAAAATCTAAAATTTGGGGTTTGGGGTTTTTGTTTTTTTCAAAATTTGTTATATATTTCCTTTACTGTTGTGGTAACAGAGATACTTGATATGAGTGGCAGTACAGAAAACATCTGACAAAATAGGTGATGGGTGTCTGTGAAATGGTTTCAAACACAAATTAATTTTGAGTCTAAGCCAAGCTTTGCATTTACTTGCGTCCGATAGTGATGCTTAAATTCCAGTCCTGTTTGCCTTGGAGTGATTGAAAATGTTATTCAAATGCAGAAGGCGTTTTCTTCAAAATCTAAAACTTTAAATCAGAAATACTGTGAGATTTTGAAAATGTGTTGATGCATTTCACTTTGCAAAATTCTGGAATTTTGTTTTGATGTTATGAATTTATTTTAATTGGGTCTGATATGTTAACAACGTGCACTATGCTAGAGTAAAATAATTGGAAGCAGTGAAAGCATTTCATTATTTAAAGAAATAGACGTTAATACTGATAAAAACATTTTCTTATCTGTTCAGCATCTCATTTTGCTGTGCACAGCATGCTGGGGGGGGGATTCAGTAGCGGTGGGGATATTGTGATGCTTATCAGATCGTACAGACTGTAGCTGTCCTACTTGTTAGGTCACAGTAATGAAACTATTTTGTTAAATAATGCTAAGAAATAGCATAAGACTATAACAATTAATAATTCCAGATGCTCAGTTTGCAGTTACATATGAAAACTGTCTAAGAGAAAGAGGTATTGTATGCATATTTACATCTTTCATGGAAAATAAAAAAGGTCTTACTCGGAAGAACAACAATTCTACTAATCTTTGTAAAACACAACTTCTATGGATATTTTTCCTGCTCTGAGACTGTATTTCTTAAAAATCAGTGTAATCAGTCCTACAGATAAAGCTACTAGCACTATTGTTTCTCTGCGTTAAGTTTATGTATGTGTTGTAATTGCTCTCTTTTATATTCTGTATGGTAGACTGTTGTTATACTGTCTGCATATGTGTGAAAGAGGGGAGTTTATGCAGAGTACTACATTTCTTCATAATTTTGAATAATCAGCACTCATTTATTAAGCAGGCACTGCTGCAATTGAAGCCCATGGGATGAGGAATGAGCTTCATGGGTGATGGGTGAATGCTTAGTACAGTGAAATGAAAATGTTTAATTCATGCCTATTACTTCTCCATTTATTTTCATAAGAACTAGTATAAAATAGAACTGAAAAGTTGTTCAGTCTGGATTGCCTATGATCAGATCTGATTCTAGGATTAATTAACTCAATTGCCTGCACTTCTCCCTTACCTATTTTATTGATACTGACTGAAGAACACTGACACTCAGTTTCAATTATACATACGCGTTAATCAGCACAAGTGCTGTTTAGATCAGGCACTTTGTCTAGATGGAGAACACTTAATTGCTCACTCTGATGTGATGATAATCTTCTAATCTTTGCCCCTTACAAAAATAGTATAAGGGAGGAAGCACTTTAGGTGGAAGATACTTCACGTACTTTTTTCTCTCCTTTTCCTGTTCCAATTTTGTCCTTCCTCCTCAGATTCCAGGCCATTTCCGACATACTTTTTTTTTTTTCAGCAACAACTGTCAAACATATCAAATTTGGATAGTTTGTGTTGTACAGTAAAAACCTGTTAGTTCAATCTCTTCGGGTTCTATGTTCCATTATATAGCCTCCTGTTTGGCTTCAGAGGACGGTTTATGGAAATTTCACTTTCATTATCACATGATTTCTAAAAAACACAGGATGATTTGGCTGGTTTATATGTGCTCTGCTGCTTTATCGCTCTAATATTGATTATTCCATCAGCTTTAATGGATATAATTAATTCACTACGTGCTCTAAAATACTGACAAATTGTCAAGAATATGAAGTGAATCTGATTGTTATCGGTTACTCAGCTTTTCCATCCCAAATAAGTGGGGAGCTAGTAATTTCTTCAAATGCACAAATAGGATGAGAAGAGTCTAGGGTTTTGTTTTTTTCTTAAGCTACAGGCTAAGAAAACCTACACAATATGTATTTCTTCTGTAGCGTTACGACGGTGTTCTGGGTAACTTCAAATTTCTGCTTGCTGGCTTCAATAGGCATTCTGTTAATTTTAAACTGAGTAACATATTAAGGAACTTTTTGTAAAATCATCAGCACTGCTTCGAAGCATCTTACAATGTGTTATTTTAAGTAACTGAAAAGGTTAAGTTAATAGGAATAATGGGGGGGGTTTTTTGTAGGATAGCTAGGTTGTTTGCTGATTGATACTTATATAGTTGGGTTGCTAATTAACTGAACCGCTGTACTGAGAAGCATTTTATTGACTTTTTCATTAATGTTACCTAACATCTTCCCAGTTTTTTCAGGAAACAGCTCTTCTGATGCAGCTGTTCTGTGCCTCGTTGCTAGCATAGCAACTCTCAAATTGGCCTAAATAGGTCAGGAGAAATTTGTCTGAGGTAATAGTACTGGTTTTGTGATATGTATAGTCTGCATGTAACTGTCATCATACTGGACTCATTTCTGTTACACTGGAAAGTTTTGTGTGATCAAGCCATCACCCTCATCTTGATGGAAAGCTTGTTCTAGAATCACTATCTCTGCATCATTTTGAAACGTTACAGTTTCAGCACTGCAGTAATACTGTGTTGCACATCTTAATAACAAAGACGGAGCAAGTATGGAGACTCAGGAAAGTACATGAGTCTTTCATAATTATTTTATGCTGCAACATCTATTGTTGGAATCTTAATAAAAATATTACTTCAGGTGTATTCAGATGTATTTAACTTGTTCCTTAAGAATTGGGTGTATTTTTTAGTTTCTAACTAAAAAAAAAAAGTGTCTGCAAATGCACCAGCTGTAATGTTGCTTTACAAATGACCTCCTTCAATCACGACTTCATTTTATTCCTAGTTTAGTTTCACTTCATGTGGAAAAATTGGATTTAAACTCTGTGAATGCTGCTGTCATTTTCTCACTTCTGCCTTGCATTCAATTTGATGTTTTCAGGACATGATGTGATCGGAATGCACCTGTTCAAAGTGGCTTGTTTCATGTCACAATAAATCCATTTCAGTCTTCATCTGTGTGATTCCCCAATCTTTAAAACTGCTTGTGCCATTTTATAATGCTTTCTCCTTTTATCTCTTGATAATGAGGTTCATGGCACATAAAGTTGATTTCTCTACCTGTGTTCATATGGGCTGAAGTGCCTAACTTTGTTGTAGAACTTTGAACAGAATACTCAAAAGTGGAGCTCTTCTAGCACTTCTCTGTACTGAAATGGTCTAATATTGGTTACTGCGTTTCTACCGAGGGAAGAATAGAGGGACTGTGCATAAACATCTTCAACGGCAGGAGCTTGGCTTCTAGATAGACCTTGCAGTTTTCACAGCAAGTGCAGGAGCAGTTTGAGCATGAACTGAGAACAGTCAAGTCCTATGGTTTTGATCTGTTGCTGCTGGTACCTGCTTTTTCCTGTCTGTCTCTTCACATCAGCATTGCCCCAGTTCTCAAATCTTTAATTACAGCAAATATTTGGTTTCTCAAAGCTGCCTGGAAAGTGTGAAAGAGGAATCTAGTGAACCTTCTTTGGACAGGAGGTGCAGTACCAATAGAGCTGAAGTTGTTTGGAGCAGCAGAGTCCACACAGCTCCCCTTCAGGGAGCTTCTACTTGTTCTCCTGTGGAGGGAGACAGTCCTGGGACCTGAGCTTGCAGGGGCAAGTTTCTAGCAGTCAGTTGGAGAACTCCCTGGGATTTTCAGCTGGTTGGACCAGGTTGTGTTGGACTGCCTTTAGTTCAACTAATGCTATTTATAGATCTAGACATTAAAGTATTTTCTATAGAAGCTGTAGTAGTATCTTGTAAGAATGTAGAAAAAAATCTCTAATGAAGAACCTGTAGTCAAATGGAGGCTTGAACACAAAACAGGACTAGATGGCTGTTGAACCTTAACTCTCATAAGAAATACAGGAAATGCATCATTAAACTACGAAGAGATGAGCTGTGCAAAGATGGAAAGCTAGATTTTTTTACCTCGACAAATGTTGGTGTTTTTCACCGCAAAAAACCGACATTTTAGGGCATTTGTAAGTTCAATGCAATAAAACTGAGACGTGCAGTCAAAATTCAGTATTTTATATTTCTTAATAGCCTTTTATTCTGCAGTGATATATTTTGTGTAAGAAAGGTATTAATCTCACCACTCTTGCCTCAGGACTGATTATCCTGGTCTCTCCCACTTCTGGGAACAGTGCAAAAAAAGACAGAACTTTGTCATGGTTTAACCCCAGCAAGCAACTAAGCACCACACAGCTGCTTGCTCACTCCCCCCACAGTGGGACGGGGGAGAGAATCAGGAGGAAAAAAAGTAAAACTTGGGGGTTGAGATAAAGAAAAGGGAAAACAACAATAACAGTAGAACACACAAAACAAATGATGCACAACACAATTGCTCACCACCTGCTGACTGGTGCCCAGCCAACCCCTGAGCTGTGGTGCCCCTGGCCAGCTCCCCCAGTTTATGTACTGGGCATGATGTCACATGGTATGGAATACCCCTTTGGCCAGCTGGGGCCAGCTGTCCCAGCTCTGTCCCCTCCCAGCTTCTTGTGCACTCCCAGCCTCAGCTGGCAGGGCGGTATGAGAAGCCAAAAAGTCCTTGATTTGGTGTAAACACTGCTTAGCAACAACTAAACGTTCAGTGTGTTATCAACATCATTCTCATCCTAAATCTGAAACACAGCACTATACCAGCTATTAGGAAGAAAATTAACTTTATTCCAGCCGAAACCAGGACAGACTTCTTTGATGTAAATGATAAATGAGTTAAGACAATGAATTAGTTACATGAATTACAATTTATACTGCTCTAGGTTATTCTGTAGAAAACACCTTTGTATTGGAAGTGTAAATAGCTGTACTTTCGCATGTGATTTTGTTAAACTCAATTAAGCTGTATAAGGATAAGCCAAATGACTCTTTAGACCTTACTCCTATGAAGGACTTAATGTCTTCCTGCAATATATGGAATGTATTTGAAGACGCATTTTGCAACTTGAACTGAGCTCAGAGTGAATAAAAAGATAGATGATGGATTGTATTGAAGAATGATTCCTGTATTTGAAAACTAAGAAATTTAATAAAATAGGAGGAAGAGGAAATTATCAGTATACTGAGTATTGATCAGAAAGCCGAAGCAGGACAAAAGTACACACGAAAAACTCAGTCCTATTACCCACTGGAGGGGATAGTGGGCCTCTTCCATGCGCAGGGGTCGAGCCTAAGCAAGCATCTTTGTACAGCTTCATGCAAAGCAACTGTGGAAGTTGGAGAGGTGAGGCAGTGGTTCTGAAAGGTCCTGACTACACTGCTGCATGCAGTTGCTTGGAGCTATCCAACAGGTGAAAGAATTGGCAAGTATCTTTATGTTTATATGTGTTGGTCTGCTTCTGTGTGGGTTCTGTAAAAGACAAACACTGAAATCTTTTGATTACAGAAAAGGTGATTGTAGGAGGACAAGGGGAGCACACCGAGCTTGAAAACAGAGATGAAGACGTTTATTTTTTCACTCAGCTTGAGCTGATAATGGAAATGCTCATGTAATATAAATGGGGATAGTAGCTTCTGCTAACAGACTAGAAATGTACTTTTGAGAAATGAGTTTTTCTTAAATGTAACTGTTGCTGTAATACTAAAGGTTTTTTTAAAATAGAAGAAAATAAGCATTAAATCTATTCCTTATGAAAACAAATATTTTTTTCATTACCTTTCCCTGATAGCTTTTAAATTTTTACAGTAACTTCTTTGAAAACTTGGCTTTTATAAATGTGACAAATTGTAACAGCGCCAAATGTCATTCTATTGCTGGTATTTATTGTTCCAGTACAGTAACTTCACCAAATACTCAATCAGCACGGACATATATGAAAAAAAAAATCTAGAGAAAATGAATAGCGATGCATAGCACGTCACCCAGATTTTAATTCTTGTGTATGCAGGCCCAGATTTGCACTTAAAATGTCTTATGAATTTCTAATGGCATTGTTTTCAATTGCCCTAATGTATTAAGCTATTTTTCAGTAGTCATAGGTTTAGTGATGTCGTGTTTTGTGATATGCTGTGTATTTGTGTAGCAAAATTAGGATTAGAATGGCTGAATAGTTCTTTTCTATTAGTCACGTTGGTTGGACAGGTCCGTAATTACTGTCTGTTTGCAAACCGCTGTAACTTTACCTTAATGAAGTTAAACTTTTTAATCTTTGTGACTGGAACAGGCAATCCTTGTTAAATCTTTGGATGGCAATGTTAGCCAAAATGCATTTGGCTGATGACTGAATTTATTTTTAAGTCTCATCTTTCTGCTGAAATGTTCTTTTTAGCTAATGCTGTAGTACTATTTCAGGGAAAAAAAAAAAGCTAGCATGTCAAAAAATTCTGTTACGGGACTGCTTGTGCCTAACTTAACCTTTACAAAGTTTATATTATATATGAATACAGATTCTATATTTTATAGACTATTTTAAAGGAAGACTGTTTTCAGCAAAAATCACCTTTATGTGATTGCCCATGAAAAAGAAATGTAGTCAATATTTGCAAAATGCATTTGAATTTAAATAGATTTAGACTTAACCATCTGCAACTTTACAGCCAGACTTCCTCCCTCTGAAAGGACTGAAATGTTTTATCAGTAGGTTTGACAATTTCATCCTATGTGCTTAGAAGTCAACTTCCATTTCCTGGAAATGCCTGATACTGTTAGAACATCTCAGCATGTAAATGTTTTGCCATCTTGAGAGTACATTGAGTGGTGGTGTCCCTCTGGAGTTGTATGCTGCTGCATATATTTACTTATCTGCATACTTATTTTGTAGGCTAAATCCGCTTGCCTTGTGGGCGCGTGTACTCTACCAACAACTGTGTTAGTGGAAGAATGGGACTTGGTCCTGTTTTAACACCTGGTCCCCTGTAAAGATTGCTAACTCCGGTCTGCCAGCTCGAACTGTTCATGTAACTATTTACTTCAGGCAAAAGAAGCTAGTTTATAAAGAGCAGGTCTTTGCTTCTGGTTCATTTTAAATGAAATAAAAGAAAGAACATTTTTTAGGATATTATTACTGCTGTCTAGCCCAGAAAAGGGGGTGCTTGCACATGTAGTATGGATGGAGACAATTTGCTTTCAGCTTTGGAAAGTATTGTCTTCAGAGCAAGTGTGAGCAAGCAACAACTGTTTGAAGTCTTTCAGTGAATGCCTTGCACAAAAAGGAAATTTGGGTAGAGCTATGACTGACACAACGTTATGTCAGTCATGCTTAAACACTCCCCACTGACATCAGTGTGGAGTTCTTCACAAATGTTAATGTCATAATCTCACTTTAAAACAAACATGCAGATCGCAAGTCCAAACATATATTAAATGTTAGTGTTCTGATAAAAAGGAGCCAGTGGTTATCTTGCTAAAATTTATTCATAGGCAAATAAGATGTGTTGAAAGCATAACACTTTTAATGCATTCAGCAGATCACTGGAACAGTTCATAATACTGTTCCTGCAGAGATAAAATACAAAATAGAACGATTACAACTAATGTGCCCATAAATTTGTATGACAAAGATTGTCCTCAACAGTAGGTATAATGAAAATACATCCAAAAGAATGTAAAGGTTTTCTATTCCTTCAGTGCATTAAGTATAGATTTTGATGTAGCTTTATTTTCATCTGTTTTATACCGGTAAGGACAGTGTAAGGGGATTCAGGAGAATAATATAAATAATGTGTGATGGTTCTTTTGGCCTGGGAAGATTAAGTGTAAAAGAAATACTCTACAGCATAGCGTTGTTTATAGGATAGTTTGGACAAATACTGTTAATTGCAAAACTGTATTAAATGGCTTTTGCAACTAGATAAGATTGGACAAGTTGGAAGAATGTTTGAGTTGCTGGTGGAGATTTTGCATCTTTAGCTTATGATTCTTGTCATAAGTATATTTTTCGTTTGTCTGGCTCTGTGATTCTTGTCTGGCTCTGTGATTCTCTTAAGTTCTTGCTTCCACAGAATAGGACCCCATTTGATACAAGTGTAGTATTTTATCATTCAAAACTAGAAGATTTATAACCAGGAACAAAAAATTAATTATAGACTTTATAACTTCCATGCATCGCTATTGATTAAGTCGGTCTTCTTGTAACCTGGTAAAATATGATGATTAAGTGGACTGGTTTTCATTCTGCATAGCACTATGATTCAGCTAATGAATATAGTGTTGTTCTAGTTAACAATAAATGTGTGTGCCTCTTCCTGAAATACTGGACCAGAGACTAGTTGACTTTATTGCTAGGATCAGGCTGTGCAATGGGAGAGCTGATGTGTGGCAATATACTGGCTTCTCCATTTAATTGCGCTATCAAATACACCCAGTGTTATGACTTTCACGGAAGACATATCAGAGTCAGTTAAGAAACATTCTATAGAAATTCCTCCATAGAACTGTGCTGCATTATATATCCAAATGCTGTGCCTAAATGCAAAATAATTCGTGTTTGAAAATAAGCTATACAAAAAAAGAGCTGCATGAAATCATTCACTTCGTAACACTGGATGTTAGAAGAAAAATTTGTCAGAAAATATAACTGGTATTTAAACTTTAGATGGTCTTGAGTGGAAATGGGGAAACTGCATATGCTACATTTCCGATTTTTTTTTTTTAATTTTCCATTTTCAAAGAATTATAAGCAAGCATTTGAAAAAAAAATATGTTCTTTCTCTTTAGTTTCTCTTCAGATTTGGCATACTATGTAAAGGGAGGATTTGAAAGGCATGTAGATTAAAACATACCAGACTAAAAATACTTGTGTGGATACCTTTACAAATTAGGAAAATGTTCAGGTCTAGCTGGGCTGCTCCAAAAAGTAGCAAAATGGATTGTCCGGTACACGATTGCTTATTGTGTATAAGTTTTCAGTTTTCATTCCTAGTGTTTCTCAAGTACACTGGTAATATCTAGAGATGTTAAGATAGTTATTATTCCAAAATCTTTAAAACAAAAAATCTTGCATAATATTTGTCATGACAGGAATTTTTTTCCATTGCAACTTAATTGTGACTTCAGGAACAGCTATTAGCGAAAGGAGAGGCATACATTTGGGCACCTTTTTTCGTAAACGCTGAGCCTGGGTTTTCTTTGCTTTCTCCTCATTGTGTGGAAGGAGGAGTAATAGGGAGCTGCTGTCGATCTCTATTGGCATTGTTGTAATATGCGGTGCTCCGTCACAGCTGGGTTTTCCATAAGATAGAACAAATTTCCAGGTTCCTTTCTTTTGCCAGCCAACCTGTCCACCACCTGCTGAAGTAAATTAAAGCAAGTGTGGTGTGAACTGAGTTAGCTTTGCATCCACCGTCTGTTCTGCTAGTGACTGGTTGTGATCATGAAGGTCACGTAGCCCCTGCCGGATTTTCAAAATCGGTTTGCTAATGGGAAAGTTAGACACAGGCGTTCAACTGCTCGTTGTGCCTCTGAAAAAAAGAATTTCAGTGATTTTGGGGCTCATTTTCACATGGTTTCATTTGAAATGTAGATAACTCCCAGTCCATCAATGCTGATAGATTGACTGTTTCTTCATTGCATGTATTAAAAGATATTAATGTATGGAGGACTGATTCAAATCTGTTCACTAATGAATGGTTTCCTCCTGTTTGTAAAGCTTGTTTTCTGTATTTGTTAAAGAACATGGTTTTGAATCTCATTGCTAGAAATTAATGTATTTTTGAAAATCAATTAAGTGAAACCCTGGGTCTTTTGGCAAAACCTGCATTTAATTCTGAGACCAGCATTTTCTCTCTTTAGCGCTAAATCTTCCTTTCTGAAAGTTCTTGTAAGCTTTCATCGAACTTTACAGATTTCAATAGGAGACAAAAGCATCAGGAAAGTTAACTGTTATTAGAGTTGACTCTACATTTTGGAGGAAGTAAGTCTGTGCATTTTCATTTATTGGGTGGGAATCAGATTCCATCTTTCAAATCTCTTGTGAATTGTGCAATAAATTGTTGCAGGGAAAATTTAAACATACCAAAGTATTTTCCTTCACTTGTGAGTTATCTAATGTTTCTCAATGGTTGACAAATTTCTACCTAGCAGTTGGCATTTCAGAACATAGCTTTTACTTTTAAGGTATAGAATAGATTATTTTTATTTCATTTTTACAGGAAAATTGGAGGATAACCTATGGAGGAAACTGTTTTACCTAACTCTCCGGGGGCAAATCAACATGCATATTTATGTGCAAATCTAAGCAATTATAGAAGTCAGTGAGCATACCAGTGAAACTAATGTGCTAACTGATTTAGTGAAAGTGCTGGATCTTTGAATTTTTTGTTTTCTTTCTGCAGCCCTGAGTGAGTGAGAATAAATTGAAACTCAAAAATGTACAGCAAAGAGCAGTCATAATATGCAGGTTCTCAATGGCTGCATGAGTTAAAAAAAAAAAAAAATTTCACTTATATTCATCTTGGGCCTTTTTGCTGTAATTGAAGATTGGTTGTGGCCCTTCCATAGGCTCTAAAGCTTCCTGAAGCTCATGAATTAACTTTAAGTAAAATACCCTTTTGGCTTCCAGTCATGTTCAATGCTTGGACACATTTACGGTGGCTACACATTTTATCTATTGATGTTGATGGGTCAGGACATGAGAATATAGAATCATAGAATCATTTAGGTTGGAAAAGACCTCTAGGATCATCGAGTCCAACCGTCAACCACGCCCACTAAACCATGTCCTGAAGTGCCTTGTCTACATGCTTTTCGAATATCTCCAGGGATGGTGACTCTACCACTTCCCTGGGCAGCCTGTTCCAATGCCTGACAACCCTTTCAGTCAAGAAATTATTCCTCATACCCAATCTAAACCTCCCCTGCTGTAACTTGAGGCCATTTCCTCTCACCCTATCACCAGCCACCTGGCAGAAGAGTGTCAGTGGAACCAGATTAGTCTGGTTCCATCTTCTTTATTGCCTCCCCTCCAGTATTGGGCTCATTGAGCACATCGACTTATCAGCTCCCCTATCATTTATGTCAGGAAGTTGTTATTGAGCCCTCCAGGGAATGCTTGTGTCCTGCTGTGTCCCTCCCGCAGGCATTCAGGTGGTTAAGGTCCCCCTTGAGTACCAGGGCCTGCAAATGTGAGGTTTCTTCCACTTGCCCGAAGGCCTTATCTGCATCTTTTTTCTCATCAGTCCACAGCAGACACCCACAGCAATGTTGCCCATGGTGGTCTGTCCTAAACTAGACAGCTGAACGTGCTTATTTTTTTAAAGATTGTGATATACAAAAATCTGTGATATTTTGACTAGTACTGTGATATCTTTCCAGAAGTGATTTAAGGGATGGGATTTAATCAGGAAATCAGGATTTGGCTTTATTCACTCTTTAGAAATCAATTGTGGCTTTTACTTTAATTTGTTTACCTGTTATGTTAACTATTACAAAGCACTGTTAGGAAAGCTGTCATTGGCTTGTCATGCGTAACTCAGCTTCTGCATTTGTGAACTAAAATGACCTTTCATTGTCCATGGGAATTAGCGATAAAGGCAGGTAGAATAGTGACAGAGGGGAAAAACCCAGCCTTGGAAATAATCTTTCCAGAACCAAATCAGTCTTTGAAATTAAAATGAAGAGAGTTTTGCAGAAGATAGTACTAGATCCTCTCCTCCCACATCAGCTGCTTCTGAAGGGAGTCAGTAAATTATACTGTGTTAGTGAAGCCTTGGAATGCTAATGGAAAATTTCATTACATTCAGAAAATATTCTGTAGTAGAAGTAGGGTTCCTGTCAAACTTGCCACAATGTGTTATTTTTCGAAGTCTTAAATGAAAACGTCAGTACTATTACTGTAAGCTTCAATCAATTAGCCTTTGAGTTATTTCCTTTGACCTAATGTTGGTGTGACATTAAAGAAATAAGAATTTGGAGCTTTCTGTGCATATTTTAGTTCTCAAATCCATTGGCCCCTGTTGGCTTACTTTAAAACTCAGATATAGATATCTTTTTTCCAAATGTCGATGTCATGCAATACAAAAGTATGCTGTATATGTTCAACACCTGTAATGCAGAAAAAACAAAGTGAAAATACAGTTTCAGATCCTGGTTCAAGAAATCCTTTCACAGTTTCTTTCCCTTAAGCACACAAATAAAATGGGATAAATTAATATCCAAACAGATGCTGCTTTTTCTTTTAGTCTAGTTGAGATACTTAAGCTCAAGGACATAGGACTGGTTTTAGTTTTAGAGATTCTTTCGCTGTAGAGCTTGTAAACTTCTATTTCTGTGTGATTTTTATTCATGTTGTATCATTTGGAATAATAGAGCTGTCAGGACAGAACTATGCATTTATAACATATGCATTTAAATCAGTTTTGTTTTTCTTGACCATAGTAACAAGGGGGTGAAGTTTGAAACATGAAAAAGTAGCAAAGCTCTGTAATGGCAAAACAGCCCAGCCAGCCATTCTTTTTTGTCGTATAAAGCAAGCAAAAAGATTATTGTTACTTGGTAATTTCAGTCAGGGGTAACTTCAAGCAGATGCTAACCTTGTAATTGAAGTAGATAAGGCCCTGAGAGCTCTGTATAGCATTAGAGAATTGTGATAAGAAGCACAGATGGGGGATTTTGTCTTACTGTAAAGACCTATAATATGAATAATTTCTCATTGCAGCTACAAACCTCAGTCAGAGGAGACTTGGATTCTGTATAAACAAAAATGCTGCAAAAATACAGTAGGCTTAAATTATAATGATATGAATATAGGTGTGGGTGTGTGCAGATCGAGAGCTTTAATTGGTTAGTATTTGTTTCTTTGCTTTAAAAGAAAAACACCTAGAAGTCGGTTTGTAACCAGTGAAAAAAGCTGCTGAAAAGCATGGCTATTATATTGCTATTTATTACTATGCTAGACTTATGTTCGAACTGGTAAGTTGCAGTACAACCAGTTGAAGGCTGGGGTTTCAATACAAAGTCTGGCATTCCTCCTAAACGAAGACAATCTTACTTTTCTGGTCAACTGCAAATCTCACAATAACAAAAGGACAAGAGAAGAAACTTAAAAACATAAAACCTGAGCTTCACAGATATTTACTATTTTAAATTCAGAAATTCACTATTTTGGTTTCACAAAAGAAACAGAACTGTTGCTTAGGCTTTGGATAGGTGCCATCAATTCTGCTTGTCAGCATTGGCAAAGCTACCTAGGCAGAGTTGGTGTAGTAAAGTGCTTTTAAAGTAAATCAAAAGCTCAGTCTTGCCAGGTCTGATTTAAATATTTATATATATTTGTCTCTATCCAAATGTTGTATTCTAAAGGGCTATAGTACACTTACCAATGTAGGTACATCATAGGTATTACTTCAATGTTTGCCTTCAGACTAAAATGTTTTACCGGTGACTGAAACAGACACTTTGGCTTGAAATTAAATCAGAATCATGTCATATACTGTTAAGGTTTATAAACAGTGCCTCTTTTGACCTCTTATTTAAGCATACTGGAAGATTTGTTGTTTCATTGTTTAAAACTGACTTTGCAGAGTTTTGTCAATGGATATTACATTTGGCTTCAGCCAATATTTATTTGTTGATCCATGCAGAGTCACTGAAGTTATGATAAACCTGTATAAGGATCAAAAAGCATTCATTAGCCTTTATTATAGACACAACTGAACCTCTAAACTGATAATTTAAACTTCAGGTGAAAACGCTAGTAAAATTGACATTACATCTGAGGAGAATTCCACTGTAGTCTGCTTTTCTGTCCACTGTTATACTGTTATTTGCAGGCTCCTGAAACTCCCCATCTCTGTATTTACGTATGGTTTGCACCTATACAGTGTTCTCTAATGTCAAAATGGAAGATGAGGAGACTGGAAAAAGTGATTTTATGCACTGTGTTTCTGGTCTTACTACAGCAGCTTCTTTTAGATTTTTTTTTTTCCCTTGATTTTTTTTACTGCTGAACTTGCATGATCCAACATCTGTTCTGAAGTAACAAGAATGCTGCAAAAAGTCTCTTAATTTAGTAATAGTGATTTCAATCAAAAGATAATGCAATTAATGAGTTCTAAAACAGCTGGAAGGAAACTTAATATTTTTTTTCTTGTATAAATATTAAAACTACATATTTGGGCTTATGTATAGATGTTGTTTGTCCTGATGTAAATAATGGAAAGTGAATGCCTAACTAGTGCTTTCCCTAGCTGTGGTCATGAGAATTCTCCTGAAATGAGTTAATGGCTCTAATGAGGGTAATTATAAGAAAATCTTTAAAAAAGGAAAGATTTGAAAATTATG
>VYZV01013305.1:52934-80757 GCA_013401275.1 Pandion haliaetus | reverse complement strand
ATGCTGGGTCATCTGACACCTCTCCCTGTATCCTGCTCTCTAGCACAGGTCAAAAGCAGGAGCCCAGGGAAGAACAGAATAAGCAGACAGTGCTTCTCCACACATCCTCCATGTCTCTAGACCGAAACCTTCTGAACCAGGCGCAGTTTCTGTGTACTTAGTAACTGTGACCTTATGCAGTCTTCCCTGAGCCTGTGTAAAACTGTCCAAACTGAGACTTTACTGATGAAGAAAGCTTCACAGAATTAGTCATTACGTCTCAAAAAACTCACTCATTTTGTGTGTGAAATTAGGACTGCTCCCCACCCACAAGAGTCAGTTTACATTTGCAATTCATCACCCTCAGCCCTCTTCTTTAACACCTCAAATAAGGTAAAGCCAGCTGGAAACATTGTTTTTCCAGGTCATTTACAGAACATCCCTGTGGCACCCCAGTGGTGACCTCCAGCCACCACCAGGGCTGCCCATTTACTCACATCCTCTTTCCTATCTTTGCACCAACTGTTTATTTATGATAGGGAACTCCCTTATTATGTCAAGGGCTGCTCAGGTGAGGGCTCCTGTTTAAAAGCTTCCTGAAATCTGAGTACAGACTGTAAGCCAGAGCTCTCAACATGCTTATTTAGATGTCAGAAAATTCCAACATTTTTTTAAGGCACAACTTTCCATTGCAAAAGCCACATTGGCTTCCCCCACTATATAATATTTACGCAGGTGTCCAATAATTCTACCTTGTCATATCTTCTACTAATTCAGTTGGTAGTGGTCAAACTTCCAGGTCTGCAGTCCACAGATTTCCCCTAGCACCCTCTTTAAAAAGTAGTGACACATTTGCTGCTGAGACCATCATTAGCAGAACTGTCACTGGGGGCTTCATCTGGTTCAGCAACTTGTTCCTGCCTGTTGCCTCTTTGTTCCGTAACCTCTTACACAGACACTTCATTTTAAGCCAGATCCTTCAGTGAAGATTTCTATCCACCTTTCCTGTCTAGTCTAACCTATTAGTAACCAGAATTAAGTTAATAATTTATAGCTTCCTGAACAACAGTGTGAGAAGCAGGCAAAAAAAAACTTCTTGAAAGAAGAGTGCAGGCAGGAGGTAATACACTATAATTATAAATATTTAAGTCAATCTCTCCGCAGACAGACTTTAATACTATGTGCAATCCTACTAATACCTCAAAAGTATGGCAAAATGAATGGTTTTATTCACCTTACTGAGTGCCAGGGATGTCATTTCCTGCAAGACATCCTTGCAATTCCAGTCCTCGCTCCTACTGCCTACTGGATATCTTGAGCTTTTTGGAATGAAACTTACTCATCCTTCTGTAAAGAACAAGGAAGATAAAAGTGAGGGAGAGTGATGAAAAGTCATGAAAAACCTTCACAGCAAAATTATGCTCTGTTTTGGGTGACTCTCTTAAACCATTTTGGTTCGTTCCGGGGTTTTTTCCCCCCTCAACGTTCTAGCTGCTATTTTTAACTGAGTGCAAAACTTGCATGTTAAATGAAACCAAAAACATTAAATAGAATACTAAAAATGGATGTTAGCTAGCTTAGACTCCTGAGATTTGAGTTAACCAAGCCAGCATTTAGTTAACCAAGGCAGCATTTAGAGAGGCCACAAACACTGATCAGGAAATGGACATAAGGATTCAAAATCATTCGCAGTTCAGTTTTTTTCTTTGTATCTACATTATTTGTAGCAAATGTATGTTGGTATATTGGGCTAATCATCCAAGAGCTGTAAGTCTTATTCTTTTCCACTTATATGATGGCAGTGAGAACACTCCTGATTTGTAAAGCATATTGAAAGAGCTACGTAAGGGGATACAGAACTAGTTACACTTAAGTCTTAGGTACCCATCTTATGAAGTGACCCGAGAAAACACATTCCTTCCCCAAATCTTAATATTGCACGATAAATTATTTAGTTTTGGCATGGGGATTTAACTCAATGACCAAAGGTGTTTCACCAAAGCCTTCATTAATGCATTGACAAAAAGAACTTATGACTCAAATGCTGAAACATCTGAACAGTATCTACAAAGAGAATTCCACTTAAGAGTTCCTGCTGAAGTACCAGTAACTTAAAGACTAGGAAGAAAAAACATGAACAGCAAAGACACAAAGATTTACCTGCAAAAGGTCCCTAGAGTTGCTCCCTGCGTGAGCGTGGAAGTGGCAGGTTCTCACAGCTCCTCCTGAGAAGTCAGCCCTAGGCTCAGGCTCAGAGAAACTGTTGTTTTACAAAGGAGGACCGTGTGAAGTCCTATGAGAAGTCTTTGACTTAAAGAGAGAGAAAGAGAACAGATTACTTCAGGACAAGCTACTCAAAGAAAGGCCTTAGTATTCATGCTCTGCAGAAAGAACCTGACTGCTCCAACAAAACCATGTGGAAGGAATCACAGCCACACTTTGTCATCAGTCATGAGACAGGCTCAGTAACAGCTAAGGTGCTGCTCAAGGCGATTAAATTGTGACTGATTCAATGCACATGCTATGAGCCTCTCTCCTTAGTAAGAAGGTCCCTTTCTTCTATTTTCAACCAGAGGAAAGGCTTGTCCTACATTTAGCGATTCAGGATTAATCTGTACAGTATATCCTTGTTACAGAAAAACTATTTGTGTGTACTTTGCAATGCATTACCAAACACTGTTTAACAGTTATAGTAAGAACACAGAACACTGGATCAAAGCCTTAACAGATGATGCTCTGCAGAGATACGAGTGTAAACGCAGGTGAAGATAAATAGCTGATGTAATGTCCACCGTGAAAGTGATGGACATTTTCAAAACACTAGAACAAAGCCTTCAGGCCCTATATAAACAAAGCAGCATCTGAGGAGGGAGGACAATTTCCCGCACAGCTTTGGATAATATGCTCTATGTGACAATAGCTTGCTGATGGCAAGTAAGACAAAACACTTCTGATGATGTAACAGAGGAACAAAAGCAAAAGTCTCTTCTATAAAAAGATGCTTCCAGGAAACCAGCAAATCACTGCTGACTGTAGAGGCTGTGAAAATCTGAGTCAGACACAGATTTGAACCAGTAGAACGCAAAGGCACTCCCGTTATGCCACAGTAGCCTTGTTTCTAACATGGCAATCTTATTTAGAAAATCCTCAGTTTTTTCAAAACAGCTTTGCAGAACATTTCTATAGACTGGGTATTTTTCCTCCTTGTAGGGTCCAAACTATACCACTTTTGTGACACATCTGTACAGCAGCTGCTTTTTGAGCACTTCACTGTGCAACCACTCTCCTCCCCAAATCTCTACAGTATATATTATCGATTTCATAATCTGTTTACTTAATTAAATACAAAAACGCCAAAGGAAGCCTCTGCAGAACAAAAGTGACATGAAAGCTAGGAAATCACAGTACAACCTCATTCAAAGATAATTTGTACACCTTATTTAACCAGCTGATCACATGCCTCTTTTCCCCCACCTGAACTGTATTCAGAAAATGGGGATGCTACCTTTTCTTTAATGTTCATTGCATAGTCTTTGCAGTATCTTTGACGTACGTAAAATAGTTTTTACAGTATTGGAACGGGTCATTTCCATACGCAGGCCTGTTACATGGCAATAAACAGTACTGAGAGCCATCAAGGCGATGCAAGACCCCTCACAGCTTTTCCTACTAGATACGTGGGAAGCATTTACAATTTCTGCCGGTGAAATCTTTCTATGCAAAACCGGTTAATGTGGCACCAAGCAGAGCCGACAAGTACATCATTTTCATACAGTACAGTAACTAGCACGCTCACGTTGTTAAAAAGGAGTCAGGCCTCGCAGCACCAGCGTCTGGGCTGCTGCGGGGAAAGGGGGAGGCCGCGACACGGCCCGCCGCGCTCGGCATGGGCCGGCCGGGCCCTACTGGGNTCCGGCCGCTTTCCCGCCGCGGCCTACAACCCGCCGCGGGGGGGCGCGGGCAGGCCCTACCCGGAGGCCCGGCGGAAGCCGGGAGCTCTCCTGTGGGGCGTGCCCGGCGCGGCGTGAGGGGAGGCGGGCCTGAGGCCGGCGAGGTGCCGGTAGAGCTTCGCTGCGGCTGTTAGGGCTGAAGAGCCCTCTTTTACCTGACAGCTCACTCTGTAGATGGCGATGGTCCGCAATCAAATTGATTTGCAGCCTTTTCTCTGAGCTGGCTTGATCCCTCATCGTAGCTTTTGTTTTCTGGACCACAGATCCTCTGTAGGCCGTCTTTGAACTCTCCGTGGTTTTCAGCATCCACTCTCACACTCCTTGCTGTTTCATATTAATAATACACAGGAAAAGAAAGGAGTGAATATACATTCTCATGAATACGAATGGTCACAAGCTGGCTTTAAAGAGAGCTGTGTTAATTATTGCCTCAGTTCCCTGAGTAACAAGTATCTGGTCTGTAGAAAAAATTCTTGGCTTCAGCTTTTAACCAGATGGAGCATATGGTCAAAATGGGGTCAAAATAAGATTTTCCTCACAACTTTCTGGAGAAAGTTAGGCTGTTGATTCATAAACAAAGTGTGCACGAAGGGTATGAGGGAAAGTCTGATGGATCAAAAGGGATTTATTCCCATTTGTATAATAAAACACTGATTCCAGGCTAGTGCTAGCTAGGACAGCACCAGCTAGGAGCCAGCAACGCAGAGAAGGAACACTTAGTCTCCACCCCACTTATGAATTTGCAAGGAAGAAGGATAAATTACTTTGCTGACTAAAATTTTAGGCGACATCAACAGCTTTGGAGGTGCAGCCAGGTGTACGAGTGGCTAAGGGTGTTCTTATGGAGGCAGAAATGGGGACCAGCAGTCCAGTGGTGAGGTTAAATGTGAGTAAGCCGGATAAAAAGCTTTGCCATTCCTGTAAACTCTGAATGGAACCCAGAATTTCAAAATTTTACTATTCCTGTTTAATAAGAAGATGTAAAAAAATCCCCAAACCAACCATGAATGGAGCAAATTCAGAGTCTGTTACACAATATTCATTCTTTTTGACCATGAAGAAACAGCTAATGAACTGTGGAACCCAAAGCAACACCAAGAATGCACTGAAAAGCCCTTAAATCATTATTGTAAAGCATGATAGCACTGCTACTGTAGTGGTGTGAAAAAGAAAGGGAAGGAAACATGCATACATCTCAAAGTTATTGATACTTTAACTGGAGATCTCTGTATGATTTTTTAGTTAAAATGGGCAAAGGTAAGCTCACAAAAGTTAGGATTCCCTGGAGAGATATTACCTGCTGGCTGCATAAATGTGTTTAGCTCCAGTCTGAAATCAGCTATTTGTGTTATTAGCAAAGACAACAAGGTAATTTTTTAAAAATCATTAACAATGTTGACTGAGTATCTCCAAAAGAGCATCTTGGACTTCCTGACTTGCATGGTTCACATCCCAGCTTTAATGTGGTATTAATATAAGAAAGGAAGACCAAGAAAGTACATGAAAATGAAGATAACCAAACATCAAACTGTCCTTTCAGCAAATTCTGAAAATTAAAGGAGAAACTAAGCAAGAATGAGAGATGTGGGAAGGATTTCCTGGGGTCAGACCAGTTCAGCTCTGCAGACTTTCTCCTGTGGGAGTCTGTGGGACAGGCACTGTCAGGAATGCTGGCTTCTTTGCCGGCAGATCTATTTCATGCCCAAAGGAAGTATTTAAAGCTTTTAGCACCTGAGGAATGCAAATTGCTCCAAGCTACAGCATATGCAGTGTTCTTCATTTGTCCAATAACTTCACTGTTACAGAATCAACACCTAAAATAGCCTCCTGTAAAAGCTGATCTGTTCGGGAAGATTAAAGTTTCTCTCCCTACTGGGCAAAAACTTTTTTTTTTTTTTAATGTGAGAGGAATGACTTAGAATCTGTGGTTAGAAAATCTGGCTTTCGGAGACCCTGGGGTCTGTGGCACAATGCATGCGTACAGTGCGCTGGGCTTTTCTTGGAGCAAAAACTGTGTTTGCAGAGTGGTTCCCTACAGCTTCCAGGATATGCAGACTGCTGACTTACCATCCTTTTACAGTGAGGACAGCAGATCAACATGGAAGCAGAACAAAACAGAAGGGACAGATTTTCAAGTTTTCTCTGTGAAAGATACCAAATAAAGCTTCAGTGGCATCTGCTGAAAGCCTCCTCTGTCCAGTTAGAAAGAGACATGGAGTTCCCCCTGCAATGGCCATTGCCTGACCACTTCACATGGCCACACTACTCTTGCCAACATTTGCAAGATAGCTGCAACATTTCATAAGTCAACTATTGAAGAATTCCCATGGATGAAAATGCTCCAAACAGCACTGGATTTTTGTGGCATCCACTTCTGGCCTCTCCTGACATCCAGTCTCGGCTGCTGCTTCCTACTTATCCTCAGCTGCCAGTGTGCCTTATTCAGAGCTACTTCCAATCAGCATCTGTTCAAAGTACACACAACCCTCAAATTAGTACCAGAACTAACCAGTTACTAGAAGGGAGAGGTGCTCATAGCGGCTTTGGTATCTCCCACACCCAAGCTGAGCCACAGATCAAATGTCTAGTTCTGTGAACCAAGCCCATTCAACTCGTTATGTAAGCAGATGTGTATGTTTTATTCTAAGTTTGGTGACATCCATGGTGGATACCATTCCACCCGCTTTGCATTCAGGGTGCAAAGAATCCTAGCAAGTGCACTGCATGTAATGGGAAAACACAGTAAATTAACAGACCTCCTGGGAGCCTCAGCTCTGCACCGGGAAGGGCAGGCAAGTCTATTTAGTAACATATTAATGGATTCTGCTGAGTCTTTTCCTTGTGTTGTATGCAAGACATTTTTGTTCTCTGGCAAGACAGAAATGCTTGGCTTTACAGAATTGCTCAGTGCAGAGAAACAAAAGCAAAAACCAAGTGAGCACGGCAGATTGCTGGGCTGATAGGCTCTGCTCACTATGTCTGCAGGATTGATAGCTTACGTGGTATCCGCACTGAAACTGGTTTTGGTGGTGCCATAAGGACAGCCATGCCTGGGGGTCTCTCCTAGCTGCACGGGACAGGAACAGTGGGGAGCTGGAGACTGAGACCAAAGGCTTGGCTGAACTAGTAGGAGGTTGGGAAGCATGAGATGGAGCTGCCCAAGCAATCAGCCAGGCTTTTTTAAATGTGGTGATTTCTTTTCTGAAGGTGTTAAAGACAGTTTATTCAGTATTTCCTAAATCAAGAGGAGTTGTACTGCAAGCATGCCTTACAAATCAAAACAGAAAAAGAGTATACACGAGAGTGGGGGGGGATTTGTATATATATATGTATGTATGTATGTGTGTACGCATGTAGAGTCAGAGCATTGCAAGCCTAAGAGCTATTAGCCACCTCCAGCACTGCCCCTCTGCTGAGAGTGCTCAGAATGTGCTGAATGCAGAGAAAAAGCCAATTTAAGATATTCCGCTGGCTCTTTGTCCCCAGCCACTTATTCTTGCCTCTCTCCTTCAGAGCAGTGTCCCCTCCACTGTACCAGTACAATAACTTGCAAAGCTGTGCTTAAACCAACTCCCTGAACTGGTTGAGGTTTATATCTCTTCCATGTGCTGCTGCTACCATGTCCATACCCTCTGGACAGAGCAACAGATCACCCTTAACATGTATAGCCTAGAGCAGTAAGAGGAGAAACAGGCACAAATGAGGTGCATCAGCAAAACTGAAGTCAGGGTAACACACTGAGGAATAACCATTTTTCTGCATCCTGTGCAATGTCAGCATGCCAACTACTAACAGTAGTTCAGATAAGCTCCACCAGTGTCTCATAACAGATGAAAAATGTTCAAATCAGGTTGCAGTTGAGCTGATGATGATAATTTGTCTTTATAGGAGTCATCCTGTACCCTTTGTAAACACAGGAGAGCTGCTGGGAGGGAACTTTCAAAATGCTTGTATTGTATGAATGTACTGGGATAAAGACTGGTCACCTACTTACTAGCTCCCCTGGGAAAACAACAGAGCATTTTCCAAAGGAGACCAGAAGTTATGTGCTGAATGGGACCCAGTCACTCTCTATCTTAGAGGCTCATTACAAAACTTGCCATGGAGAGGGTGAACAAAGACTGAAAAGGAAAGAAAGTGGCCTAAAAAGTGGCAGGATCAAAAAGACAGAGAAAATACACACATAGACCAAGGAGCTTATTTCCATAGGACACTGTAGGTACTAAAATGTTGTAGGGGTTCAAGAACCTTTTGAAGAAATACCAGGAAGAAAAGTCTGTCCGGGCTATTAAACACAGACAGACCATCTCTAACTCAGGAAGTCCCTGAGCCACAAACCACTGGGTCTGGTGGAGTATTTAGGAGAAATATGACTGTATACTTGACCTGTTTTTATACTGTCTGTAAGCTTTTGCAATTGGCTGCTGATGGAGGTAGATATCTTCTGCTCGGTGGATCTGTTATCTGACTCATCCAGCTCTTAGAGACATTCTGCAGGAGTCACAATTGTTTTGCTTATCCTGCTTAGCTGATGTCTTCTAATAAATCTAAATTCATCCAGGCAATGCTCAGAAGGTGAAAGAAAATGTTCAAAGAGCAAAAATGCCCCAGATTTTCTTTGGTGAAACAGGACTGCCCACCCAGCCCCTGTTGTTTGCTATTATAGACATCCAAATTTAGGAAACATATGGGTGTGGGCATATTTAGAGTCATTGACCACAGGCATGACATAGCACTGGTTACTAAAACTGACCTGAAGTTGTTTGCCTTGCAGGATATGGTAAGAAGGCTTGGATTGAATGTCATTGACTAAGGTCACAAGAGTTAAGCTTGAAATAGCAGAACTTGAGAACATTTGGGATGTAAACAGGTGACTGGAGGGAGTATGTCATAAGCTTTTTGCAAGGGATAATCATTGACCAGAACTGTTGGCCTATAGGACCCCGTCTGGGAAAGGATTTACTGCCTGTGTAACAGTGCTGGCAACAAAAAGATTAGCTCTGCATTCACTGCAAGTTAATTATATTCCTAGTGATTTGTAATTCCATCTTGCTTGTCCTCATAGATTAAAAGAATTATTATAAATGCTGCAAGAGAGAGGCTCATCTTAGGGCTCACAAGCCAGAACAAAAGGCAGAGACCCCCTCTCTTGGGGTCTGCGTTTCAAGTTCAGTTGTTGTAACTAAAATTGCTGTTATATTTCCCTTTTAACCTTCTTTCCCAGGGTAAGAAAATTTATGCACCTACACTGTCTATCTATCTATCTCCTTCCATTTCAAATCTGCAGGCTGAGTTCCTGTAGATTTTATAAAACCTGGTTTCTAGGTAGAGAGGAAAGATCTGGAATCATGTCCCTCCTTACAAAAAGAAACAAGAATGTGCTCAGCAATTCCCTACACTGTTTGAAGTGTTCTAGGTAATCAGCTCAGGTGTATGTACTGGCCAGCCAGTGCATGCTGCTTGGGGGACACAGGAGGGAGATGGTGTATAGGGCGGTGGGGAGGGTGGAATAGGAGAGCTGGCAGCATTACGAGGTCCTCTGGAGGACAAGAGGAGACAGGTTATTGTGGAAAGGAAGGGAAATGGAACACAGGAGCCTAGGAAACTGTACTTTGTTCCACTGCTAAAAGAGCAACTTGAACATGAAGGATCGCCAGTTTCTGTCCGAGGTCCCATTTAAAAATGTGTCTTCAAACAAATCCCTTAGGTTTGATGTGATTATTTGCTGCTGCAGTATTTCCCAGAAAAACACAGGCAGCCTGAGCTCCGGGGTGGGAATTCAAATAACTGGAAAGCAGTGGGGTGCACCCTCTGCATATCAATTTTTTAGCTGGCATTGGTCTTAGTGTTCCAGTTCCAAGAACTGCCACTAAAAACAAGCTCCTTCTTTTGAGGAGATGGGAACTCAGATATTCCCAGGGAAAAAAACAGTCTGGGGGCATAAATACAGTATAGGTAAAGTTTGCTCTTGCATTTAAATCACTAATGCTCTCTGCAGTACTTAGTCATTTTTAACATCTCAGTCCTTACCCACTGTTTCAGTCAAGACAAGTCCATGTTGCAGCTTTGCTGCAGCTTTTACTTTAGGAATGTAAAAAAAAAAAAAAAAAGAAAGAAACTGAAAAAAAGATCATACCCTGACCAATAAAATTATGTTGGGAAAACCCCAGTATAGATTTAATTAATAATGAAAAATGAGTCCCTTTGCTAAGGGATCTTACTCTGTTTGAGGTAGTAATTCCTCCAAACTAACTAGGAACACTTTTTGGCAGTATAAGCTGGACCTCTATGTAAGTGTTTTTTAACAGGCTTTGAAGGTAAATCAAGTGCTTAAGGAATCATCTCTGCTGAACAATGACTCCTGAAATTGGGCAAAGATGGTGATTGGGATCCAGCTCTTCCAGGACCTCCAAGCCTCTCTGCAACCAACTTTCAAGTTACCTTGGCTAAATAACCAAGATTAAATCCAAGACACCTTGTCTGCCAAGCAATGCTATTGCTAAGGCAACCCCTCCTGTCATTCCTGTACAGTTTGGGGATGATTCCACTGAAATCAGCAACCCCTTAGAGCATGTCTACCCTAACCCTAAAGCAACTGATTTAACTAGCGCTACGGAACCTGGTTCTGCCCCATCTGCTCGCCCTTCCACTGTCATGGGTGGGCAAAGAGGACATGCAAGAACTGAAATCAGGAGAAGTTTGTATTCCCATAGTAGAATATATACATTCCCGCAGGGGACTGTAAACTATGCTCTCTTTCCAGGTAGGAACCCCTTTTTCCCTACTGCGGATTGCTGCCTGTCAGAGGCTTGTTTCACTTTTCAGTCTAGGAGCTGGTTGAGATAGACACCACATCTGGTTGCTATGATCTGAAACTTTCTTGCCCTTCTCCAGGCAGCCTTACTGAAGGCAAGTTATGTGTGTACAATGTGCATGTCAATGTTGCTTTAGTAGGAGTATGGATCCCTTTTGGCCTCATGTTAAAATACATCGTCATGTGGTGAGAAACAGAATTTTGACTGGAAAGATAGGAACACAGAGCCAATATAAATATTCACTGAAAAAATAGGAATTACTTTCAAAATAGCTAAGCTCCCGATTTATTTCTTCCTACTTCCTGAAAATTTATCACATTTGCTTAGCTCATGGCTTTTTCCTACTTATCTGTTTTCTCTCTGCTGACATACTTCTGAAAGTGCAGTGGGAGCTGTGTCTTGCTACATTTTTTAGGCTGCTGTAGTTACTTCAATTAAAACTTGCAATTATGTCTTCAGTGGGATTGTGGCTTAGCCAGTTCTACTCTTTACAAATTTGTAGTGATACCGGGTAACCAAAGATACCTTGGAGTAAGGCAGAATTCCTGCATTCCTCCTTGTGTAAATAAAATGTCCAGAGCTGGGGTTTGGGGTTTTCTTTTTTGGTCTGAGCTGCTGGAGAATTCCTCTGCATGTCTACAGATAAAAAATAATCTTGAAAACTGCCTTAATGCAGCCAACATATTTGTTTCACTTTTCTCTCCACCCTTCTGGACAGTATGCCAACCAGTATGAGAGAGACAAGGACAAAATTGAGAGTCCAGTGAAGGGCCACTGTGAGAGTGGCTTTGGTCACCCTGGAGGAGGTGACAGAGGGGGATTGAATAGCACGTTGTGCTGCTCATGGGGGTTACAAAGACCTTGTAAGGGCAGGAAGCCAGAGGTAGTAGCAAGGGAAGCTCTGGTTTCCATGCGCCAGACAGTACCCAGAAAGGTGGTGAGACCTCCATCCTTGGAGATTTTTCAAAACTCAACTGGGCAAGGCACTGATCAACTTGCTCTAGCTTTGCAGCCAGCTCTGCTTCAAGCAGGAGGTTGGACTGGAGACCTCCAGAGCTCCTGTTCCACCAAAATCCTTCAGTAATTTTTTTGTATGACTTAAGGATCAAGCAGTCCATTGCCACTGTCAGACACAATCACCGTTTTTCCCAATTCAAAGCACACAAATTTGCAGGCCTTTTGCTGCAAAATTCCCAACAGCAATGGTTTCCTTCATGGTTTCACCAAACAGATAACTGCTGCTCTAGCAGAAATGTTCATCTTTCACAAGACTGATGAGTACACGTCTTACAAAGAATGCACAGAAAATCTCTTTCTGCCCACGTTGGACCTTAAAGGACGTCTTCCTACCCTCTGTGCCTTTCTGCTTTTTGTCCAGCTTCTGACAGCTGCTGAGAGATCCACAGATAAAACCTCCATCCTCCCTTGATAAGCCTCCATATCCCTTGATAAGCC
Organism: Pandion haliaetus; assembly: GCA_013401275.1. Taxonomy (NCBI): domain Eukaryota; kingdom Metazoa; phylum Chordata; class Aves; order Accipitriformes; family Pandionidae; genus Pandion; species Pandion haliaetus. Next base: position 68,558 of record VYZV01013305.1, on the reverse strand, counting down.
ACTTTGCCTAGTCTCATCTCTTTAGGTGGCTAAAACCCCAAAATACCATGCAGGAGGTATTTCAGCTGTACTTTTGTCTTGGCAGAAATGGCTACAAAGGATGAAAAGATGGGAGAGGACTGGGGCGGCTTAACAAGGATGTGGGAGTGATGAGCAGAGAGGGGCACTGGAGAGATGTTACCTAACTGGGAGGAGTCAGATTTCAGACAGTGCCTTTTTTCAGAAACTCTGTCTGGCCAGATGTCATGTCTCTTCTGGGGGTCCCCTCAGTATTACAAGGTTTCTTGCCTGTTTTTGCATTAGGAAACTATTGACAGGCACTATATCACTTATTGACTTGCACCTGAAAGTTCATTAATTTGGTTCTGTCACTACATTTTAATTTCCACAGCGTATCCCATATTTGGCCTGCTGATGTGTAGCATTTCTGCAACATCACTTCTCCAGATGTCAGCTTCAAACTGGAGACTGAAAAATCTGGGGAGGAAAAAAAAAGGCAGAAGATTTGCCAGCTGGGGTAGTGTGTGTGATGGCAGGTTTGTAGAGGAAGCACAATAGCTTGATGTGTTTGCTACAGTGACCTAGAGCCAAATAGCTAAGGTGTTATTTACACATGCTATTTACACACCTCACACAGGCATCATTAAATTCATTACAAGCCAGCTCCTACTGGAATTGAGTTTATTTTTTTCGACTAAGAGGGTTAGAAAATTAAATGTTGTATAATACTTTTTTTTGAGTCAGTGCTGTCTGTCTGGAGCAATTTCTGTGGGTTAGATGAGCCCTCGTGTATGCTTTCAACAAGCAGTTAGCTGGATAGTTAGAAGAACTGCCATACTCTTTTCCCAGGCTGACTGATTGAAGTTAAAAAAAAAATCCTGTTCTAATCAAAGATAAACTGAGTGATCATGAGAAAGGAAATGCTTCTGTGAGTAACTCCGCTGTCCTGCCCTGTTATCCTGCAGTGTGCTGTTTGTCTGCCCTTTCCCAGGAGAAGACCATGCACGTGGCTGATCCCGCTATTTTGGTACAATGTATATACCCGGGATTCAGTGTGATCAGGAACAAGAGAAGCTGAGCTCCCATCCCAGCATGCTCCCATGGTCTCATTTGAGAAGCATCGTCTCCTGTGGCACAGCGAGGTGCTCCTGGGGTCTAGTGTCATCCTCTGACTTTGGCACCTGGGTCTCTACTGCCAGGAGACACTGTCCCCACAATGGGTTTCAAGCCCGGCTGGCCTCTAAAAATGGAAAGAAGTTAAACTATTTTTGGGACTGCTGACGGGAAGGTCAAGGGACTTTCAGAGCTATGGAGAAATGGGAAGACACTGGCAGAGAGGGGTGTGGGACCAGCGACGTGCGATTGCTCCCCCAGACCTGCGATATGGAGATGCTCCACACTGAGAAAGAAATGAGCCACTGGCACTGGCATAGTGGGCTACAGTAGCCAAAAACCTGGAGGATTAAAAAAACTGTCTGCTGAGCAGCATTTTACCCAGCTGGTGCCTGTGGGACTGGTGTTTCCAAAGCTCAGGACAGATAACAAAGTGGCACTGCATTTGCAGACCACAGGAAACTAAGCAAAATAAAAAAAACCCCAAAGCTCCAAACTTTGTCTTTAACCATCCCAGTGCTGTCAAAATTGCTTGGTTCTCACTGTGATGTGTGCGGGAAAATCCCTTATGGCAGAGACTCCCTACGAGCTGTGCACACAGCAGGCCAAGGCTGGGGACTTTCCAGGTGTGCTCTTGGATTAGCTAGCAGATATTTTCTAAGAGGCATATGGAAAATATGCACTGCAGGCCAAATGGCTGCGCAAACACCTCTCATGCAGCCCTGAGATCAAAACCTGTCACTCACCTTGAAAGAGGGTGTTACCCTGCACAAGTGTGGGTAACTTGTCTGGACTAAATATTTTTTAAATTCCCAGTTTTCTGCGGAGAGCCGTGCTCAAGGCGAAGCAAGTTTTACCCTGGTGAAATGCATGGGACCCTGGAAGCTCACTGCTGTGGGCTTTTGCAGCTGAGCATCCCCAGGGGCTTTGTCAAGCAAAGGCTCCCCAGTGCCAGGGAGCTGTCCTGGGGGGACCCTGGGGGAGCAGAAAGGGCATGTACTGCTGCTCTATCCAGAAAATTCATCTAACATCATGAATTGGATGCAGGTCTTCAGCTGGTGGTGGTGCCATCGCTCAGCTGACTGCAGGGAGAGAGCATCTCTGTGGTCCCTGGGGAGGACCAGGCCCCCACATGAAAAGGGGCAGGGTGGAGGCCAGTGTAAGGGCCTTGGGAGATGGTGCACAGGATTTAAACTGAGCAGGAATTCTACAGCTGTAAAATAAGCTCTAAACTCTGTATACATTTAGGGCTAAGTTTAACCCCAATCCTTCCAAACCTGTGTTCACATAATTGGAGGTCTGCCAGACGAGCCCACTGTAGATGTGTGATGTTTTGGGAACAAGAAGGGATTTTTTCCCCAGAGCTTTTGCCAAACCTCAGCTTCTGAGCGTGAGGATGTAGCTTAGGCAGCAAGGTCCTGGTACAGGGTCTCACTACGTGGCCCAGGAAAAATAATCCTGGATCAAGCCCACCAGGGTTGGATGCTTGCAAGCCCATGGCTTTCCCGGACTTGCTGAGCTGCCCAGCATCATAGTACTGTGGGACTGTGGTCAGGCAGGACTCAGGGCTGCTGCTTCCTGGTCCCAGCACAAGTTGCAAGGGAGCTCAGGATTCCCAGGCTACTCTGGGCACTAAGCCACTGGCCTCCTTCCCTTTAGCCATAATCACCGGGTTGCTGGAAAATTTATGAGACGTGCTGTAGTGATATTCATGAATATAGAAGCTGTTGCAAATGTAATTTGTTTCTAGGATTTGACAGTGTTTATCTGAGTGACTTCAGCCACCCATCATTTGCAGTGGCTATGACAGCGCTTCTGCTGATGGACTCAGATAGCCATGAGCTTCTGTCAAGGGTTGGAGATTCATCCCTGACTGTCCTGGTGTTCAGCTTGTGCCAAGAAGCATGCCAGTTAGTTCCTCTGGTTTAGTGTTATTGCTGGAAATGTTGCTGTTAGCCATTAAATTCGCTAACCCTATTTTCAAGGTTATTACATTATTTAACTTGGCTGCTTCAGTATGGTTTTAAAGTTGTATTTCCAACATATGATACAGGGTAAAAATAGCCAGTGTCTAATTAGAATCATCCCTGGAGAAACTCAGATTCCTCAATTTCACAGTGAGTTGTTCTCCTTGCAACATGGCAGGCACATTTCAGCTCAGTGACAGTTCCTTCTCCACCAGTCTGGGTCAACCTAGACATCCATCAGCTGGGGAGAGGCTGTGACCAGAGTAGCCAGGAGAAAGCTCCTGAGAAAAGCCCTGAGAGCATTTCACATCTCAGGAGACAGCAGCTTCTCCAGGCTGGACACTTAGGTAGGGCTTAGATGACCACCACCAATAGCTTCTGCATTTGTATTTAGCTTTTCTTTTTCCAGGTTCCTGTGTGGGTGTGTGAGAAAAATTCCCTGCCTCATCCATTGCTGGAATTTCTGGGAATCAGGCAGACTCCAGCTGCAGTGTTACAGTTTGGGGTTTAGGCTGGCGATGGTGCCAGAAATAGTATTTTGCAAGCAACAGCGCACAGGAGTCTGGCGGGCAGTCAGATTTCACGGGGCTATCATTATCCCATGAAACATTCCTGGGGTCTGTAGCGGGGCACGGGGGGTGAGGGCCAGCAGTGGCCTTTAGGCTGCCCACCATCCCAGCTCCATCCCACAGAGGGAGATGAGTCAGGCCCTTGGCACCGCTGCTCTGGCAGCTGGAGAGTGTTCCAGGCCCTCCCACAATTCCCAAAGAGCAGCCGGGGGCTGTGCTCCGGGGAGCTCCAGGACAGGTGATGAAGTCTAAGAGATCCAGATGGGCTGCTGGCGCTGCTGGGCAGCTCCCTGCTCCACGCGTGGCTCCTGAAGTCCTGCTAAACCCTGTGTCTGTATCCTGAGGGGCTCTGCGAACATTTTGTTGGAGAAGATGGGGAGGCTGGGGAGTGGCTTAGCTTTTCCTCTCAAAACCTGCCAAGCCGGGCTTACCATGGCTTTGCCCAGACGCACTGAGCAAGCAAGTGCTCTCCAGGGCTTGGTCTTGTTTCATTTTTTTGTTCAAGACTAAAACGAGATACACGAACAAAAACGTGAGGTGGATACTACCAAGTTACAGGGAAGTTGTTTGGACATCTCCTCCATGTGCTCCCCAGGGCACTGGGAGGTTTCCTCGGCTGGCCAGGACTCCCTGTCCTCCAGGCGCATTGTGAACCCTCCAGTGCTCAGAGCTGTGCTGGGGATAGTGCTCTGTGTGGGACGTATATTGCCTCCCTCCCCCAAATGGATGGAAATATTTCTGTTTTCCAAAATTAGTTTCCAAATGTGTTGGAATTTCCTTTCAGTAGGAATTCTTGAAAATCTGGTCCTCATTGTGAAACTGAAAGGCAAATTTTTCCAAACCCCCTTCCCTGGAATTCCTCAGCCAAAGTGGACAGCAGATTTCAAGCATTTTTGTCCACAGGGCAGCTCTCAGGATTACCCTGCTGAGAGGCTGAGGCAGTGGCTCACTGTTTGCTATGTGGCTGATGGGATTTTTATTCCAACTGTGCTTTAGCTGTTACAGCTAAAGAAAATCACAGTGCTGGTTTAGAAGATGCAAGTCATCTCCTCCAGTGAGACTGGACTGCTTGGGGACCTGGCTGTGTTTAACCCCACGGACACCTGCAACCCTGCATGTGTCCCTCCTGCTTAGCACAACACCCTCTGTTTGCAAAGGACTACACACCTTTGGGCCATGCAGCCAAATTACACTAATACAATGAGAGTACTTTACAGCAAAGCAGAGTGTCAATAATCTTATTTAAGAATGACATATTTTATTTTCCATGTCTTCTGGTACCATCTGGACCTCTGGGGAAATATCTGGAGCAGCCTGGCAAATTCCCAATTACACATCTGAAAAGAGTTATTTTCAAAAGGCCAGAAATACAACTGTTTGTGAGGGCTGATTTCAGAGTCTGACTTCACTTTGAGCAGTGGCTCCTCATTGGTTTGGTTACCAGGGTCATGCTTTTTTAAAATTTATGACAAAACTCAAGCTCTAGACAGAAAACACAACTGCCTTTCAATATTAAGATGGACTCTTTAGCCCTAAACAACAAGGCAGATAATTTTATTTGAAGCCTCGGTTACAGAAACTCTTTGTTTGAAATTCTCCCAGAGAAGCATTATCTCATTGCATCAAACAACGAGCTTCTGCGGGCACCAAGGAAGCATCTATGTCCAGGCCTATTTTGGGAGTCTGATCCCAATGGTTCTTTTGCTCAAAAGTAGGTCAGATTTTATCCCTTTTCCAGCAGGAAAATTAAGAGCAAGCTCAAATACAAGATTTCCAAGAAACCAGAAGAAATTGCTGCTTCTATTTCTAGAAGCCCTGCCAGAGACAAGCTCCTTTGTACTGAGGCTAACTCCTCTCCTAACTTTACCATATGATTGATGACTCAAATTATGAGGTTTTGTTTCCCATTTCTACCTGAGATTTCCTGTTTGGGCTCTTCCCAGATGCAATGAGAAAGGTTACCACAAAGGTATTTATGGACATACAACTCTAGCTGCTAAATTTGTAATTGCCCAGCCCCAGGGCGGAACATCCTTTTAGCTGAATCAGTGGCTGTAAGAATACAGCACATAACGTGGAAAACTGGCCTCACTTGCAACACTACTCACCTACCATGCTGGCTCCTTTGGTGTGATGATGTGCAACAGGATTATATTAGACTTTGTGATCGCTGAGTCTGAGTCAGCAGAACTAGATGCTGCGGTCTCTCCATCTTTGCTGGTCCCTGGTATGCCCAGTGCTGTGCTGGCACCCTCCTGTCCTTCAAATGCTTCTCCTGGAGAGACTTAAATGTTTGGTTTTGATCCTTCTGGGGATCGCTGAGAATTTACACCGCCAACGGCTTTTTTCCTTTGAAATGTCCATTTAGAATCAGCACCAGCAGTCCCTGTGCATAGCACAGCCTGTATATGAGCCAGGGGGTTATATATGATCAGCGTGTAAGATACTGAATGCGAATCTCAGCTCAGCACCCAGGTGGAAGAGCTGGCATATGCTGGAGATGTGTCTGGTCAAGGAGCTCCGTCCCTGTTGCCTGGGATCCCTCCTGCACCTCCCAGTCATGCCACTGTTTGAATGCCAGTGGGGCTCACGCAATGAGCCTAAAGGATGTGTGCAGGCCTGGGACTCGGGGCATTACCCTGTGGATCACCAAGCAAGATATCAAGTCACCTTTGCTAATCAACTCCAGTTGCAGCTAGATTTAAACTTTGACTCAGTAAAGGCACAAAAACATTTATTCTCTCCATAGCAACCACATGGAAAGGATGACGGTGGTGATAGGGCCATTTCCAGAAAGGAGGAATCCACACTTTCCAACCTAACAAGTTTGGGATGGCTCCCCTCTCCTCAGCTCCCCGCCTGCAGCACCCATGTCCTTCCTCTCTGGTGCCTGAGCTGTCAAATCCTTCCACATTCCTGCCCTAATCTGCCCTCAGCAGTGCTTGCTGCTCCTGCCAGAGGCATTTCTGACCCTCATCTCAGGAGTGCACGGTGGCAGAGCACGACGCAGCCATGCGGTCGAGCGGCTGTCCTGCTCCCATGGCCGGTGTGGGGTTGCCCAGCACAGGTGACCACAGCCCCAGGCTCCTCTGCCACCATTGCTGCTGCCATAAGGCAATGTTTATGGCCTGCAGTCAGGGCCAGGTGTGAACACTGTCGCTTATGTACAAATAGCCACAGCTGAAAGAGCAAACAGCTCAGTGAACAGAAAGGGTCCCCTTGCTGCTAGGAAACCACATCTGAGCTCATTTACCACTGACTTGCCACAAATGATCATCTGTGCAGTCAGTAGCCAGCTTTGGTGGTCAGCATATCAGCCCATTGCTGATCAAATAATTCCAGCTGAGGACAGTCTGGGCCTACCAGTGCGGTGTGTGCAACCACAAAAGAGCATGGGGCCACTGGAGCAAAATCCTGCTGTCTCGTACCACCAGCCTGGTGGGAAAGGCCATGAGGGCCCTTCAGTTATAACACTGGAGTTGAAAGAATAGTGGCACTATGGAAGAAATATGCCTATATCCATTATCACAGAGATCCTGCCCCATAGGTTGTGGCATGCTCTTGGGAGGGCTGACTCTTGTACAAGGCAAGTCGTTTTACTGGAGACATCATGGGCACGAAGATGTTCTTGGTTCCTCCGTGTGAGCTGAGCAGCAAGTGTGGCCGCAGGGACTGCAGGCACTACATGTGTGTTTTCCGGCAAAAGGCCATGTAGGAGGCTGGGAGGAGAAACCATACTGCTGGCAGTCACACTGAAGCCACAGATGGTGAAGAAACCACATAACCAAAGGCTGGCCTTGAGAAAATATCCTGATCACCTCCCCCTGCGACCGGGAGCCACCGCTGGCCTGCTTATAGCAGACGTTGTTTTTTCTGTGAGCTTGCATGGACCCAGGGAGCTCAGGTCCCAGCTGAAAAGTACCTGGACAGTCCTATGCCCTGGTCTTTCCCACACTTCCCCAAAGCATGATGGAGCTGAGAGCATACCATCTGTGGGTGCCAATATGAAGGTGGCTTTGTGTTGAGCAAAGTTTGTCCATTTTGCCTGATTTCCCTGCTATAAATGAACCTAAGAGCTGAAGGGCAGCTTTGTCCCTGTTTCCCCAATGTCTTTCTGTAGGTTTTTAGACAAGACATTGAGTCTCTTGATCCCAGGGAGGATAATTGCTTCCATGGCTGTTGGCAAGGGTGGGAGCTGGCTGCCCTCAGTGCTCAGTAGCTTGAGGCTGAGTATTTGCTCCATTCCCTTGGAGAGAGCAGGAATTATATACTGGGGAAAAGATCCTCATTACAGCTGGAACACATCCCAGGGACCAGTGACCTTGAGAAAAAGCAAATTTGGTGATGAAACCAAATGCAGAGGTGAAAAGGCCAGCCTGGTGATGGGGTCTTTGCCCAAGCCAAGCCCCATCAGTGATGGCTGATACGCTGCCAGGCTCGGGGACTGCCAGCCGAGCAGGATCTCCCCATGGCAGCATGCGTGGTATCGGGGCTCGTGTCCCGGCTCTAGCCTGTCGCTCTGCAAACAGGAAGCTGGCAAGCAGTTGCTGAATAAGTCATTTTGGGGAGTTTGTACCAAACTGGCTTTCAACTCCTGAATGTGTAGGAAGGAAAAAGCTGTGAATACGCCTTTGTGACCAAGTTTGGCACCAGCCGCACTCTGTAAGAAGGACAAGAATGTGGCCATTTAGAGGGGAGTCAGCTGCCCTTTAAGAAATGAAATGATCCCTTCCCTTTCCTGCGAGGCTTTATTCAGGGGAGAATAGGAGTGAGACAGTGAACAGCTTCTTTCTCTTGCTGGCAGTGAGCTCTGCGATCCAAACCGTGGATGTTGGAGTGCAGGAGAGACCTCACTTCAGGGAAGCTGCACAGCCCAGCGATAAGCCTGTCTGGCTGGTCCCTCTCACTGCAGCCCATCTGCTCCAGGAGGAATTGGACTGGGGCAGCGAAGCTCCAGATCTGCCCTTTCCTGGATGATCACGTGCACCCTGCAGTGATTTTGCTGAGACTCCAGCAAAACATCTGTCCAACTTCTTCACAGGGCTTGGAGGGGTTTTGGAAGCAAGCAGTTTGAAAGGTTTTGCCCTTTTCTGAAACAATTCCCCACCCAGTTTTTGAGAAGTTTCTGTACATTACATTAAAAATGGACTGTGTCCAAACGTTTGCGGGTTTTTTTTTTTGGAAAAGCTTAGATATTTTGTACAGATCTTTCCTTTGTGGACAACTTGAAATCCAGGGGCTTTGTAGCAATCTGGAATGAAGACACACTCTGTTTTATCAAATCCTTCGGGAGGCTGGCCTTCTGCTTTCTGTCTAGTTGAAGCTTTGACCATATTCACTGGCGCAATTGTCACATGCAGTGAAAGAGGGAGCAGGTCTCTGGGGCAGACAGTGTGCCTTAGCCGAGGCGCTGAGAGGACAGCTTGGTCAGGAGTATACCCAAAAGTTTTCCAAAGAGTGACTTAGGATTTTTCTGAATGACTGGCTTTGGGACCTCACAAGTCCTGAAGCAGTAGGAAGCTCCAGATGATTTCAAAATGCTTCACGTGCCAGGAAAAAGGAAAAACAAGCAAGGCAGAAATTTGTATGTTGGCTAGTGCTAAACCGTATCGCTCCACTGGGATCATTTGCTCCAAGTATAGACTTTTTGTAAGAAATGCTTGTAATAAAATGTAATACATGCAGGGGTCTTGGGTGGGAGTCAACATTAACAGTTGCGTTCTTCTTGGATTTCATTCCTTTCTTGCCTTCCCCTAGTTTGGCATCTTATGACAAGCATACACAGAATATTGGTTAAAAACTTTGCTGGCAGCTTCCTCTTTCTACCATGTCCTGCAGAAGGTCTGGAAAGACAGACAGCTCCACCAGCGCTTCCTCATTTAAGGTCGGCAGCAGCTTCTTTAGTTCCTGCACCAAAGTCTGAAGGAAAACGGAGAGTCTTTACAGCTCGGTGCATTTTGACAGATGTTTGTAGGCTCACTGTTGATGGGGTCTAATTACAAATAACCCTTCTCTTCCTGTTATCATAGCTGCAGTGTTTCAGTGTACATGCATTGCAGCATCCTGTTTGGGATCCTCAGCAGGGGGGAGAGGCAGAGAAACTGGAGAGCCCAGTGAAGGGCCACTGGGGTGGCTGGGGAGGAGAGGCTCAGAGCTGCTTTGCTCACCATGGAAGACGAGGTGGAGGGGATTGAAACCCGCCTTGTATGGCCCATGGGGGCTACATGGACCCTGCAAGGGCAGGAGGCCATAGCAGCGACAAGGGAAACCGGCTGTACACAAAGACGGGGCTTTTCCCCTGAGAGCAGCGCAGCCCTGGGACAGGACCCAGAGAGGTGGTGGGACCTCCATCCTCAAAACTCAATGGCAAGGCCACACTCTAGACATGCCAGAAACAGATCTCATAAAACCTTTGGAAGCTGGTAACCCAATCCTCTTCCTTGGCTCCTGTTTCAACCTGAAAAATCAGGAACACATGGGAGGACCAAGCCAGCAAAGCAGTGACAGACAGGGAAGAGGAGCCATCTTTCCAGCCATACCGTTTCCCATTTACCAGGCAGCGCAGGGGGACCAATAAGGTTTGGACCAGAACCCATGAAATTAGATTGTTTGGAATAGTTTTTACATTAAATATTGTTGTTCCTTAAGTCTAACTAACTACAGTATGACATGGTTAATTTTTTCGCTGCTGGAGAGTGGATCTGTATTCCTGAAACAGGGAGAGTGGATTTTACTTTGAAATTTCAGCCTCTTACTTTGTCTTTTACTTGCCTATGCCAAAACTGTTCTTAAAGATTTGTGTAAAGATTTACTGGATTTACACAAAGCCCTGTTATTTTAGCTGAGCAAGTTCTTTATAAGGTTGTTGTCAGTAACTGAATTATTTTTTTCTCCAATTACGCATATTTTGACATCAAGATAGCATCTCTCTGCTCTTTCTTCAAAAATGTAGTTTACTTCCGACAGACCAACCAAAATTCCTTGGCTCTTTTATGAACTCCTTCAGTTCATTTATGAGTAACTGAACTGGACATTTTTTTTTAATTCAATTCCCTTTTAGTTAATATGGGAACTTAGGAGACGGTGAACTTCACTGTGGCTAATGCTGGGTTTGAGTCCTTTTCCATGACACTCTCCTTTCTGAACTGAACTAGATTGCTCATTATTGCCTATTTTGAACGTTCTCCTTCAAGGCTTGTCCCCAGCAGCAGCTAGAAGCCACCTGGGCTAGCCTGGAGGGATGCACTTACTGGCTGCAGGCTACCAAACCTCGCTTGTCCATCTGACATCACTTCTCGCAGTGCTTCAGGGATGGGCTTCTTTGGCATCCGGCAAGCTGATGTGCTGTGTTCCTACCTCTTGTGCACCTCTTCTTCATCAACATGAGTAACTATTAGCACTGGAAGCAAGTGTGACACTAATGCCTGCTAAGCAGCCCTGGCAAGGGGGCAAGCAAGGACCCCAAACACCACCATGACATTCAACTACTGGCCACAGAGCTCACACTCCTTGTGGCTCATTTTTCCCTTCTGGCATCCTTTCCCCATTAGCAGAAGTTGGACATTTAAATGAAAGTCACCGTTCAAAACTCAGGCACCCCAGAATTACAAATCACCAACTAAAAGGTAATTTGCACAATTTGAGTTCAGCCTCTTCCATGCCTGCATTCTGAGAGCAAGGTGTCATCACACATTTGGCGACTACACTCTGTATTTGACTGCTTTATAAGAGTCCTCGTGTGTCTCTTGGAAATAAATCTGTCTAGTTTTGAAATTCTGAAGCAATATTATTTCATCTCTTGCCAATAGTGCGTTAGAAAAATGGTAAGAGTCTTTCAGGCTACATAACAGATATTTTGGGACTTTCATCTTACTTCTTCCATGACATTTTTATTCATTCCATATGAAACATACATATATGTATATGTTAAAAGCTTCTTTTTTTGTTGGAGTAAACTGGGGAGAAGGAAGCTGTTTTGCCAAGTGACATTTCCTATTTATTTTGGAAATAATAGCCTTCTTTACACATGCTTTTTTTCCTTTTTTTTTTCTCAATTCCCCCAGTGGGTTGACCAAAATTAAAATTGCCATTTTGATCTGAATGGATTTTCTGGGTGAAATACAGTTGAAGATAAATACTTCTGTAAGGGCTGGCCATGAAACCCTAGTTTTATGTTATTTTCACTCCTTCACCTCCCCCTGGCACCACAGACACACACATTCCCTGTGGCTAAAGCTAGGAATGATCAATTGCAATTAATCTGGGTGGAAAGTGAAGAGGTTGAGTTTTGATGTGATTTCCTCGTGCTCTGCTGGGCAGCAGCTCCTGTGGCTGTGAGCACTCTGGGGTACCACCACCTTCCCAGATCCTCAGCATTTTGGCTCCTCTCCCACCTTGTCTCCTAGTTTTGGTCCCCAGCCCTACATGCACTCACTGAACATGCCTGTGAAGTGAATTATCCATCCTGGTTTGGGCTGAATAAGCTATGGACTAGGACGGTGGGGCTTGGTTATATTTTTGGGCATCTTCCCTGGACTTTCAGTCCTGGCTTAACACCCTGTCCCTGCCCTGTGTGCAGCCCTGCAGGCCTGCTGCCAGCTCAGCCCGCAGCACATCCAGTGCCTCACCAGGCGCATAAAATTGCCAGGCTAAAGTCAACTCTGTGTCCCTCCTTGCCACTGTGTGATCCCGCATAATAATGTCTGCAACTTCTGCTGGTGCCTGAGGGCGACAGAGGCTTCAGAAGACTTTCTGCCTAGTGTTAGGTTTTTGAACTTAATGTAAATTGAGTGGATTATAAGAAATTCAAGTTGTAACATAGCTGATTGTTAGTAGACTTTTGGGTTTTTTTTTTTGAAAGTGAAAGGTATTTAATTTGCACTCAAAAAAGCGTCAATATTTTTTTTGCAGGTCACCAGCACCATTCTCAGCTTGGCATCCAATCTGGAGAGGAGGTATCTGCACTCCAAGCATTTTGCACCAACCCTCCAGATTGATGGGCCGTTAGCACCCATTGCACTGGAGAAAGGGCACTGCTGGGGCTGGGTGCTCAGAGCAGCTGGCACTGCTCTTACTGGCCTGAGGCTGGGGCAGAAAGCAGTAATGCCAGCTGCACACGCAGGAGCTGCATGCAGGATACCAAGGAAGAAGAGGAGACAATTTCTGTAGCAGCTCCGGTGAACAGATCCCACAGTACTAACCCCACTTCTCCTGCCCACAGGATCCCCCACGCACACGGGGCTGGGGATGAAAACCTGACCTGCTGCTGGTACCCAGGAACCTGGTTTGTTCCCCAATGAGGGGATGCAGGTGATCTCCGATCCACCCTGGAAATGCATTCCCCAAGGGAATTCCCTGTCCTCTCACTCCTGGCAGTTCCCTCTCTGGCTCCTGGCCAGGCCACCTGCGTTTGAAACTCCGTGGGACTTCGCTTGGGTTTCTGTGTTATTAATCCTCCCCAGAAGAAATCCCAGGCCTTTCTGGACCTCTTCCCTGTTTGCTAGGACAGCTGCCAGGGCTGCGCTGCTGCTTCATGTCAGCACAGGAGGCACTGCAAAACCCCTGTATTCCAGAAGGCAAGGGAAGCTCTGCTTTCCCCGCGAAGGCTGCAATCTGATGCTCTCCACTGTGCTTGCTGGATACTGGGGAGGCTTTCTTGGCCTAAACCCTGAACAAAGCAGGTCAAAATCAAATAATCTGTCTCGATAACCAGCGATCCAGATAAAAATAGACCTCTGTGCTCCTGGTGTGTCCCAGCTGTCCTTACATAACTGTTAGGCAATGTACGCAGGCTGTAAGAAGGTAAAGGAAAAGGGGCTGCGCTGGCTCGGAGCATTGCATGGCTCCCCAGTGCCACATGTCCAGCGGTGGCCATAAGCACATGCCAACACCACCATTTGCCTGCTTGGATGTATAATCAATATACAGTGCAACCCAATTTAATACTTGATGACACAGGATCAGTGCTCCAAGGAACACTGCATACAAATGTGCATGCAAGAGGGAGAACCGTGGGGTGCTGATGAAGATGAGGTATTGAACAAACGTGTGAAGCACCTGTTGGCCATTCTGCACCACTCCTGGCCGGTGAAGACCCACCAGTGCCTGGCTGTAAGGTGGCAGGTGTATGCCTCACCTGGCTTTGAAAGAGCAGTTTAAGCGAGCTGCAGCAGGAAAAGTGCTGCACTTCACGTGCTGATGGATATCTATTTCATTGGTTCTTAACCATGTCTTGTGGCAAGATCACAGTTCCTCATGGGTTTCAAGCAGAAGGGAGGAAATTGCAGTTTCCAGCAGAGAAGAACGAAGCAAATTAATGTAATCACATGTTCACGATAAATATAACAAGCACCAGAAGAGAGCTCTCCCTCAGCTGGTTCTCAGAGGCCAGGTTTCAAACAGAAGTACTCCCTGCAAGCATTCCTGAGGGAGAAAACAAACAATGCTGTTGGGCTGGATGATCTGCTCTGGACCAGGACTGGTGGGTCCTCAACGCCAAACTGCTGCTGTGCACCAGCTTGTGCTTGAGAGAGCAACAGTCAGAAGCTGGCCTTAAGTCACCCTGTTCCATGTATTTTAGGCCGATAGGACTCAGTGCACTGAAGGAGAAACACGCTGGGTGGCGCTGGGGGCAAGGAGGGCGTATTCTTGACCAAGAGGGTAGATTTTATCCGACTAAGTGCAGATGCCTGCAGTTGGGTGAAAGANGGGGGGGAAGCTGGGCAGGGAGGCACTGGTGGAACAAGAGCTTGTGGGATGGGGTTAGCAGTGCTGTCTGCAAGAGTGTTATACAGGAGCAAGAAATCACGTTTCAGTGACAGAGCTTTGTTTTTCTTGCAAAATGCACGTACTGTTGGCAGGAGGCTAAGAAAGAGCAGGGGTGGGTCAGAGTCACACTCCAGCTCCAGAGCGTTTCTCCTGGGAGATGCTGAAAAGCCCCACAAATTCAGCTCTGCTCTGTTACATTACTGGACACTTCTTTTCCTTGTTTATGTGGTAGAAACATCTGAAAATAATTTGTGCTTGTTAAGCTTTGCGGATGGTCAGGGTTCTGCTTGCAATTTGGTCTCCATCTCGGCCAGGACTAGTTGAGGCCAATCTGTGTTTGCTCATTAGCTAACGAGATGCAGTGTAGTTAGCAGGTCTCTCTGGGGGGCTGCCCTCGAAGTGTGGTTGCTGTTGCCGTGCGTGGGCACGCGCAGGCGTGGGTGCGGTACCGATGAGCTCACCCTTCGCAGGGAGCGCCGGCCTCTGCGACTGCAGCTCTCCCGCTCATCTCAATCGCTCTCCCGCACAGGTCGGCGGGGAAGATGCAGTAAGATGGCAAGGAATATGCGCCCCCCCAGTTATTACTAATATTAAAAGCATCTGCAGCTGTGCGTTGGGGACCTGCTGAAGAGGGATGTGCATGCCGCTGGCCTTGCTGGAGCTCTAGCAAACCTCTGCGTAAGCAATACATGCTGACCGATGCTCTGGAGAGGACGGATGGAGAAATCTTCTGCAACAATCCCGGGACAAAGGCGAGGACAGCTGAGCAATCGAGGTGGGAGGATGCCATCCAGAAGGGGAAAATGTTTAAGCTGGGAGGAAAGAAACAGCTTTGGGAAGGGATGATATGCTAACCACGTGGCTGGAGGAGGAGGTGTGAAGAACTTGATGGGAAACACAGGACCAAGTGGTGGAGGGGGGAATGAGGCAAGGCGCAGGTAAAGGACTGTGAAACAGCAAGAGAGTGAGGTGACTGGGAGCAACCCAGCCAAGCGTTAGCTGTTCACTGTGAGGGCAGTGCAGGCCGCCCCTGTGAAAGGCTCAGTGATGAGCGCTCCCCGTGGCTGGCAACGGGGCCGGAGAAGGCCAGGCCGGGGCCTGGCAGCTCAGCTGTGGCCGTCCCCTCCGCTGAGCTTGCCTGCCGGCGGTGCCGAGAGGGACTCCCGGCGCCGGGACTCCCCACACGGGGATCACCCCAGCTCCCCCCC